>CAUYSK010006825.1:0-13958 GCA_963575035.1 Avahi laniger | reverse complement strand
GTCTGCCCTGTTTTGGGCCTGTGAGGCTGATGATGGGGTGTGAACACAGTGGCTAACTCAGGGCTTTATGTAGAGTACTGTCATTTTATTTATAGATATTTTGATGACTCTTCCACCTGGTTCAAAATCGGGGTGGGTATTTGGTAAGTACCACATTCTCCGGTACCCCTCAGCCCCAATGGGACTCAGCAGGACAGTGCTCAGGGGTGTGGCCATCACAGATCGGAGAGGACTGAAGTCTCATAGTTTTTGTCTGAAAATGCTACGGCGCTGCCTTATCTCCTGAATGACAATTTCAGGGGACATGGTGAGAACGCGGTCATCGGGCTGTGGGTTCCGGTGCTGTGCTCGCACGGCACGGAGTCTGCAGGAGAGGCATCAGAAAGCCGCTCTCTCTTGAAGTCGGTCTACTATGCCTGATTCCCAGTAAGTCGTCGCTGCTCACGCCACATCCCTGCGCTGCACCGTTGTGAAACAAAATCTCTTCTGATTCCGCCAGCCAAGTGCCCCAGAATTCACAGAGAACACCACTGAAAGCTGTAAATGCACCTCAATGCATTTTATCAATATTACCAGTATTCATTGTTTATGTCTAAAGACTCTGATTGTAATCATGAATAAAAAGAGATGTATATGCAGGGAGAAAAGAAAAAAAAGTACACCAAAATGCTCAGGGTGTTTGCATTAGTATAATAGAATTTGATTTCTTTTCTTATAATCAGCCATTTTCCAAAAAGTTTTAAATTCTAGCTATGTTAAGTTCACAGTGAAAATATGTGCTAAAAAGATTCGGATGCGAAGGGTCATTTATAATGCATGAGCCAGGGTCAGGGATCCTGGCCCTTGCTGCTGGCAGCGTGTCGGTATTTCCAGCAGCTTCTCCTTATTCTCTGAATGCCGTGGGGATTTGATTAGCTTAAGCTCCACAGATACGATTCCTATATAATTGTAAAGTAATCAAAATTCAGTAAACAACTCATAGTAGGCACTGTGTACAATCAAAAACTGTCAGGGCTCAAGAAAACAGTGTCAGGTACTGACTTTTAATAGGATCACTGTCACTTTTTAATAAAATCATGTGTTTAGCATCGCAAACATGCGAGGCTTGAGCATCCTTGCTTTGGGTTGCTGGCGTAAGGATGAGATTGCCTTGGCTCTCATCCTGGGATTTGCAATTGTCACCTTCTCACAAAGATAGGATTCCCAGGCTTGTCACTGCGTCCACTACTGCACCACGGAAAGGCAAAACTCCCCCGTCTCCTTTGCAGCTAGCTGTGACCATTTGACTAATGCAGGTATGCAAGATTGGACTCTAATATTAGAGTGCAGCTCCTGGGGCCTGTGCCTAAATGATGCAGCTGCCCTTTTCGTGCCTCCACGACTCCATCCTGGGACCTGAACTTGGGTGTGCCGGTGCATCATCTCACGCAGAGAACAAGGGTCTTACTCTAGGGCAAGGATCCGCAAATTGTTCCTGGAAAGGGCCACACATTAGACTTCAGACCTTGTGTAGGCTTCTCTCTTACAGTCTTGACCTGAGAGAAACAGACCTCCTGGCTGGGGTAAGCCGTTGCTGCTTGTGTCTTTGTGACACGCAGTCAGTCTGCAGCAAACCAACACAGATGTGTTTCTTCAGTGCACGTCTGGGGAAGCTGCGTTACCGACGCAGTCTGGTTTGGAAGCTCGCCCGGGATTTCAGCCGAGTCCAGAATTCGTTATTGCCTTTCAGAAATAGGAAAAATAATTCCAAGTTTAAGTGGAAGTTGTGGAAATAAGGATATCGTCAATGTCTCATTTTTTTCTTCTTTCAGTTTGCAGTTAGATATTGTGGAAGGCACGCTATGCGACAGGTGGAGCATGTAACTGTTCAAATCTGCCCTTTTTTATGGGCTGTTCACCGCAGGTTAGATGGGAGGTGGGCTGGTGCTGAGTGGCCCTGAGGTAGACGCTGGACAGGTCAGTGAACACCCAAGTTGCCCCTGTGCAATTTTCCTGATGAAATGACAGTGGATGGTCTGATTCCTGCCCTCAGTGGGCTTGGAATTGGGAAAAAACCAAATGTAGACATCGAGGAAGTGAATACCTTTATTTTCCCACTTGCCTCGGAACAACGTTGAGCCGCAAAGCAGCGGCCTTTCCTGAGGCTCGTTTCAGCTTCCCTTTCCCTTTCTCCTGTGCTTAACGTTCTTCGATGTTCTCTTCTTCCCCCGTCATCCTAAGGATGCATCGAATTACCTCGAATTCTGTTTGAAACGGCGGCAGTGCAGGTGCGTCCAGAGACCCCATGACGGAGAGGGGGAGGGAGGGAGACGGGGAAGACGCCTTTGCGAGCCTCTTACCGCAGTCGTTTGTATTTAGACCATACTGCGGTCATTTTAGATATATATCTGAAGAAATAATTACAAAGCAAAGATAGATAAAATAGAAAAGCGAGAGAGAGAAACACTGCGCAGTGCTAGAGGAACTGAAATGCAGTACTGGTGCAGTCTCCTCTTTGTTTTATATTAAAACAGGACAAACAGATCAAGGTTGAGATTTTATTGGCAAAACTGACACTATTTTTTCATTGGTTTTACCTTGCAATATAAATGCAGTTGAAGGTCTCCTCCAGTAAATTCCAAGTGTGTTTAGATAGCTGATTCTTTAGAAATATATTTACACCGGCATATATTTTAATGTAGAATTTACAAAAGAGAAAGGGAAAAGATCAAATGTTTTCCACACAATGGCATTGTCATCATAGACATTTGGTCTATTTTTTTTTTGTTTTTGAAGAAATTATCAGGCAGACAACTGAATTTTGAAACTGTGAATGATGAAATTTACTCAGTGTCAGGACAAATGCTTGAAGTAAAGGCTATGCGGGTTGCGTGAGTTCCCGATGGATTCTGCGGCGTTATCTGGTAACACAGAATGGAGAGCCGGATAGCAGCGACAATGCAGTCTTTATCTATCTTTCCTTTCTCTCTTTGCATCTCTTATTAAAATCTTCCAATACACAGCTTTTCCCAAAGTGTTTGTTTCACAAAATACAAGTCTTGCAAGCTCTTCCAGCACAACAACCAAAATGGGCTCTATATGTACGTGTTCGAGCCTGGCAGGGAAGCGATTCCGCTTTGAGGGTGTCTAATGCATACCTTGTAGTACAGTCCATGATGTGTATGTAATCTCGTTGCCACCATTTGCCTGCCAAGAGGTGACAGATTCATTTCCACCAATTACAAATATGTTTTCTTACATGGTGATCATTGGAGGTATTGCCAAAATCCTTATGAACACTGGCTACTCAGCCTTTTTAATTGGTATTCTCTTCAGAATGTTCAAACAGAGACACTCCTTCCCTTTTAATGCACACCTTCGCCTCTCTTCAAGAGTTTAAACTTTACAGCCTCATTTGTTGTGCCAGACACAGCAGAAGAGGTTTTAGTTGATTGTTGTCAAGTGCTCAGTAATTGATTGAGGAGATTTGAAGATCTGGAACAACAGTCTAGCTTAGTTGAATGTATCTTCTCTAAGTTATGGTAATTCTCTCCCTGCAAGTTTAAAACTCTGTGAATGAAGCTGTCTCATCAATGTCACCCTCTCCACTCGGAGGAGAATCTGATTGAATTGATTTTAGAGACAAGGGAAGGATCCTTGAATTTTCTAATATTTCCATGCTGCGCTCTATGCGGTCATTAATTTGCTGATTTAACCCTGCGCTTCTGGCTACTTGACTTCATTTCATGTCTAACAGACACTCCTGCCCCCGGTCCCCGAGATGCACACTCTGGTTTTAAGTGTTTGGTATAATGGACTATGTTATTGTCCTCGATAGTGTAATTTCTACAATGAGGATTTCTTCTTATAAAAGGGGAACCAGGATAAAATCTCAGTTCACAGACGAAAGAATACTAATACTAATTAGCCTCAAATCAATCTAAAACTCAACATTATGCATCCGAACATTTCCTATACAGCCCAGAACAAAGGCCACTCACCTCTGAGTTAAAATATTAATTTTTCTATCACTATCAATATACATTATTATATATGATACAAAAATTTTATATAAATTGCTTTACTTTTACAATGCAATTCATATGTTGTTTCTGAATTACTATCTTATTAAACAGTTACAATTAGAATTTTGTTCTTTTCAGGGAATAGAAGACATATTTCACAAAAGTGACATTTCTTTCCTGAATAAAAAACTTTACAAGCCCACTGAAGTAAAATTTAATAACACAAAAAAGTAAAAATATGGAGAATAAGTCCCTCTGCAATTCTATGATTGAGAGGAAGAGAATAATTTAATTTTATTCTATAAATGTGTATGCATATCTATGCATTTCATAAAATTAGAATCATACTGTTTTCAGACACATTCTACATTGGCTTAAATACAAGCACAATTTTTCTCCATGACATTACAGTCTTCCCTGGGTATCCACAGGGGCAGGTTCCAGGTGCCGCTCGGATACCCAGATCCACGACTCTCAAGTCCCTATATAGCCTAAGCAATCCTCTTTGTGCTTTAAATCATCTCTAAATTACTTATAATACCTGATACAATGTAAATGCTATGTAAATTATATGTAAATAGTTATTATATTATGTTATTTTTTAATTTGTATTATTTTTATTGTTGTATTGCTAATTATTTTTTTATCCAATAATTTCGACCAGCAGTTGGTGGAATACATGAATGCAGAACCTGTGGATACTGTATCTCTCTCTTTAATATTAATATAAATTTTAATTCTGGAATCCAATTATTTGGAATTTTTATTTATTTATTTATTTATTTTTATTTCAAGGCATTATGAGGGTACAATCATTTTATTTACATTTTATGTCTTTGCCTCAACCAAGTGAGGATTAGAGGCATGTCCTACCCCTCTGCAATGTGCACCACATCCATTAGTTGTGAGTTTACCCCCCCAACTCCCCAATCCCTGGAGAATATTACTACCACGTGAGCACCATTGTGTTGGTCAGTCAGTGCCAATTTGATGGCGGGTACATGTGGAGCCTATTCTTTCGATCTTGTGAAACCTCACTTTGGATAATGGGCGCAAGCTCAATATAAGAGGTGCTAGATCACTGTCATTTCTTACAACTGAGTAATATTCCATTGTATACATATACCAAATTTTAATAATTCACTCATGAATCGACAGGCACTTGGGTTGTTTCCACATCCTTGCAATGGTGAATTGTGGTGCCATAAACATTTGGGTGAAGATGTCTTTGTTATAGAATGTCTTTTGGTCTTTTGGGTAGATGCCTAATAGTGCTACTGCTGGATGGAATGGTATTTCTATTTTTAGCTCTTTGAGGTATCTTCAAATTCTTTTCCACAGAGGTTGCACTAATTTGCAGTCCCACCAGCAGTGTAAGAGTGTTCCTGTCTTTCCGCATCCTTGTCAGAATTTGTTGTTTTGGGATTCGTTGATAGAGGCCAATCTCACTGAGGTTAGGTGATTTGTCATTGTGGTTTTGATTTGAATTTCTCTAATGATTAGAGATGTTGAGCATTTTTTTCATATGTTTTCTGGCCATTATCCTGTCCTCTTTTGAAAAGTTTCTGTTCATTTCCTTTGCCCATTTATTGATGGGGTTGTTTGATTTTTTCTTGTTGATTTTTTAAAGTTCTAGATAGATTCTGGTTATCAGCCGTTTATCAGATGTTTAGAGAGAAAATATTTTCTCTCATTCTGTAGGCTGTCTATTCACTCTAATGATAGTTTCCTTGGTTGTGCAAGGAAATTAATTTTATTGGATCCCATTTATTTATTTTTATTGCTGCAGTGATTGCTTTGGGGGTCTTCTTCAAAAATTCTTTGCCTAGGCCAATGTCTGAAAGGGTCTTCTCAACATCTTCTTATAGAATTCTTAAGGTTATGTCTTAGGTTTAAGTCTGTTATCCATTGTGAATTGATTTTTGTGAGAGGTGAGAGATGGGGATCCAGTTTCATTCTTCTGCATGTAGCTATCCAGTTTTCCCAGCATCATTTATTGAAAAGAGATTCTTTTTCCTGGTGTATATTTTTGTCTCCTTTTTCAAAGATTAGATTACCATATGCAGATGGTTTCATCTCTGGATTCTCAGTCCTGTTCCAGCTTGGTACTGGCAGAAAAATATAAGGTTTCTTTGAATTAGTAGCGCTCCCTCTGTCTGCTGCTGTTGCTGCTGGTGATGATGATGATGAATTGGGGGCTTGGCGAGTGGGAAAAGCAGCTAATCCTGTCAGGAGCATTTTATTAGCTCCAACTGGAGTTGGTGAAAGAGTATGAAGAGCAAGCTTGAATGAGACAAACTTAAAGGGGCCTGCCTTTAGGTGCAGCCAGATGATATTCTAGACAAAACCCTGCTGTGGCTGGGCTGCTTCTGAAGATGTTTGCTGTGGACTCCAAGGACAGGCTTCTGTGGGCAGAGTCCTGGCTCTGATATTTACATCTCTATGGCCTCAGGCAAGCTGCTTAACTGCTTTGAGTCTGAACTATCTCAACTGTAAGATGGAGATTATAACACTTATTTCAGCAGGTCATTGTAAGAATTAAATATGCTAATAAGTGTGATTGGATACTGTAATGCAAATGAAAGGGCTTATGGTTGTACCCTCCTCCAAACACCTACCCCATTTAATATCTGTATCACTCATTGACCACATAACAAATGCTGCTCAGAGTTACCATTTATATTTATTTATGTATTTGTTTGTTTATTTATTTATTTAAGAATATTTTGGGGGTACAAGCATTTAGGTTACATATATTGCCTTTGCACCAACCAAGTCAGAGCTTCAAGCACACCCATCCCCCAGACAGTGTGCACCGCACACATTAGGTGTAAATATACCCATCTCCTCCTCTCCCCTCACCCCTCTCAACACCTGATGAATGTTACTTCCATATATGCACATAAGTGTTGATTAGTTAGTACCAATTTGGTGGTGAGTATACGTGGTGCTTGTTTTTCCATTCTTGTGATACTTCACTTTGGAGAATGGGCTCCAGTTCCATCCAGGATAACACAAGGGGTGTTCGTTCGCCATTGTTTTTGTGGCTGAGTAGTACTCCGTGGTACACATATACCACATTTTATTAATCCACTCATGTATTCATTGGACACTTGAGTTGTTTCCACATCTTTGCAGTTGTGAATTGTGCTGCTATAAACATTCAGCTTTTATCAAAAAGTCCTCAAACAACAAATGTTGGCATAGATGCAGAGAGACTGGAACACTCATACACTGCTGGTGGGACTGCAAACTAGTACAAGCTCTGTGAAAAATAATATGGAGATACCTCAAAGAGCTAAAAGTAGAACTACCATTTGATCTGGCAATCCCATTACTGGGCATCTACCCTAAGGAAAAAAAAGACATTATATAAAAAGACCATTTACCTTCTTATGTAAGTTTACCTCCTCTTCCTCCAACTGGATTGTGCTCTCATTTAGGGCAAAGCCCAATTTTTATCCCTGTTTGTATCCCCTTCTGCTGTTCATTGCCCTGCACTGACTGTGCCTGAGAAATGCAAGCTGACGCAGACGGCAATCAGTTACAGTGCTATCATTACTCAGGTAGTCACCTGGTATAGACAAGGGCATATTTTTCTTCTGCAGGTATGAATCACTAACTAATAGTATTCTACATGTTTTAGTAAGAATATTTACCAGGGAGTATAAGGTCCTAGGATGGCAAGAATACTTTTGAAATGTTTTATTTATTTATTTGTGTATTTATTTATTTATCTCTGTACATTGCACAGAGCCAACTGGAGATCAAGTCTTCATAAATAAATCTGATAGCATTTCTCTGATGATAAAGATGCAATCTTAGCCAGACGGTCCATAAAAAGTCACAAGTCTATATTTAGTTTTGAAGTGTGATAGCTAAGAAATAAAAAATGAGTATTCTGTAACAATGTATTTGCTATTCTAATTCATAGTGCTAACCATCATAACAATTTATTACGAAACATTTCCTATATTTTGCTAAATATAGTGCCAAGAATTGTACTGTCCTTTTTATTCACCTTATTATAATATATGTTATTAGGTTCCTATACTATGCTGCTGTCCATTTGCAAGGAGCTACATTTCCCAGTTACTTAACCCAGGGAATCATTTGTCTTCTGAAGAACCTGTAGAAATGTGAAGGAAATGCTAGTATAAAAAGTTTTAGCAGCTGCTTTTTTCTCCTCATAGGTCCTTCAAGAAGAAGACACACCTTTGGTTGGCCTCTGCCAATTAACATTCAATTGACTTATAGCTTTGGGCTCTAATCAATGCCAGCCCACTGATATCCTTTCATCTGGGGCACAATAACTGTTTTGTCAGTCACTGGTATTTTGCCATTGAGTCTCCTTATGTTGTCAGGTGGTCTCGATTCAAGGGCGAAGACCTGAAAAACAGCCCTTTCTGTTGTCTCTCCTACCACTGCCTTTTCTTTCTCTTCCTTGTCATATTCTATCACTATTTTTGATTCTTCTCCCCTGCCTCAGTATCTCCTATTGTGACTTTCTTTTTTTTTTTTCAGAAATCCTTTTTCTCCTATTATTAGTCATAGAAGATAAAAAAGTAGATGCCTGACTTTCAAGATTTCCTTATGGCAGAAGCTTGAATATGATATACATACAGCATGGCGTGGAGAGGACCTGGACACATTCCCTGAAGACTCATTTCTGTAATTCCTGAAGGGTAAAGGTTAAATACTTATGAGCATGTCTCTCTGCTATTACCTGGGACAATTCCCATCGATTGACTGTTTCTTTGCTGGGCAGTGACATCAAAGAGTAAAAATAGCACTTTAGAGGAGGAGGCCTGCTTTCTCCCTCCAGCTAGGGTGCAGTGCTATTTTGTCCGGGTGCGGACACTCAGTATTTCTCCCTGGTTTTCCATCACCTGCCCCAAATGACATCAATCAGGAAATAAGAAGCCCAGTACAGTGATTTTCACTTCTACCACCGCCGAGGCCCCACCCCCAGAGAACATGATGCAGTTGCCTTGCAAGGGCTCAGGCATCTGTGGTTTTAAAAGTTTCCCACGTGATTCAGAGCATTAAGAATGCCTGGTTTAGAGTTTTCAGGAACCATCAATTCTTTATGCTTTCCTTCTTCTTTTCTATTTTTTTCCTTTCCCTGATCATCTTGACAAATTGTGCCAGGAGTTAAAGATACAGTGCTTGTAAGTGTCCCCAGCGGCACACCTCCCTGTTCCCTAGCATCAGGATCGCCTGGGAGTGCTGGACAGAGCTGCAGATTTGTGGGGCCCATCTAAGACTAAAGGATCAGAATCGCTCATGATGTCCCCCTCACACTATCATAGGGTGACCTTGTCCAGATTTGCATAGGACAGAGTGGCAATTACTCTAGGAATTTCAGTAATAAAACCAGAATAGTCCCAGGCAAACTGGGACTCTTGTTCACTTTAGTCTAGGATAACTCAGTGTTTTTAGCCATGTTTCTCATGCAAATTATGGTCAGGAACTCCTACCCTAACCCTTTTCAAGCCAATTCATTTTCTTGGGCACAAAAACAAATCTCCAGCAGTGACACAGGAGTTTCTCTTGTCTGCCTGGGAAGGAGCCTAGTTCTGTCCTTGGTTCCACATGTTGTGAGAATAAGTCTCTTGCTGTTTGGTCCCATCTCCTGTCTCCCACCCTGCCTTTCCATATGTAGGTTGCACATTGCAGGTTTTTCCTCTGTCTGCTGCTGCCAATGGCTTCGGCTGCCTCTCACATCCTCCCACTCAAGCTGCGTCCCTGTGGTGCACTTGCCTGCTTGTTCCCATCTGTTTCCCACTTTCTCCTGTCTGCAGAAGCCTCCTGATACATGGCTTCTGAGAGGAGTGCTCTTTCCATTGCATCTTTCATTCCAGAGCCACTTCTTGAAACCCCCCATGAGCCTTTCACCAGGATTGCCTGATGAAAGCCGAGGGAGAAAGCACCAGCCCCCTCCCTCCTCTCCAGCTTGCCAGAACCATGCTAGAACTTATTCTGCTCCCAGGCCTCCTAACGAGAGTGTGGATTTTCCAAACAGGCAGCGTGGCAGGGAAGCTGCTCTGAGTGGCAAGGGCAGGGCACAGAAAAGCTGATCAACTCTGCGCATGGCCTGGGCCCTGCTGAGCCCTAAATAAGCCATTCATCCAGGGTGACATCTGGAGCCATGGAGTCGAGGCACTCTGGGAATTGCTGTTTATTTAGGGAGGAAACGAAGCTGTGATTACTGTCTTCCCACGAGTCACTCAAAAAGGGGGAGGAAAAGGCTAGGCTGGCATCTGTACTCTGTGAATGATAAAGCCAGGGCTCTGTTTTCAAAGATTTCAGAAAGAGGCTAGAACATAGAGGTTCAAGAGTTCTGCAAAACCCTGAAATGAAGCACAGTGTTTTGTTGGTTTGGGCAGATATGCATTTTCCTAAGCCTATAATTTGAATTAAGTTCTCAGTGGGTTCTATGACTGGGGAAAAAAAAAAAAGGAAGGAAGAAAGGTTAAGGATATTGATTTAGAAAAGAATATAGGGAGTTTTGGAGTCCTGAGTGCAAAGATGGGTTCATTTTATTTTTATTTTGTTTTCTTCATGGCCCATAAGCCCTAGCACAGAGCCAAAGGCACAAAAAAATAATCAGAAAGTATTTGTCAAATGATTTTTCTATTGCCATCATCCAGACCCCAAAGAAAGGGACAATATGCAAATGTTCACTCAGAAGTTCTATCTGGGAATCCAAAAGATTTAGGGTCTTGCCCTAATTCTAACATCTGTCTACTCTGTGGCTTGAGGTAAGAAACTTCACTTCTCTGGGCTTCAGATTCCTCCTCTGGGTTTGGATTACATAATCTCTGAACTATCTTCCAGTTTTGAAAGTTGAGTAGTCTGTCCTTACTCAGAGAAGAGTTGGAATTATTCTAAGATTATAGCAAACAAAACTAGAGAGCCTAATTCTTTCTTTCTATATAGAGAATTTGGACTTTCACAGGGAGTATGAGAGGGTATACCACATATCTTTGTATTCTCTGATATTGAGGTCAAGATGCTGTCCTCTGTTTTACATTATAAAAGGCATTGGCCAAGCCGTATGTTCATGAAGTTGAGCACTGCCTCTGTGCCCAGAATTGGGCTAATCAGTAGTAAATTTTTTGTTTCTCATGTATCCTACAACCTTGTCAATAAGATTCAAACACATAAAACAGGTAGAAGACAATTAATTGCTAAATTACAAGATAGCAATTATAATTGTAATAATCCTGAGGACTGGAATGATCCCAGAGATATCATGGGGGAGGTGGGACTTACATTATGTCCTGAATGTTGGGCAGAATTTAAATAAGTGGGGAAGGGAAGATTCTCCCAGTGGAGGTGAATGGGAACAATATGGACAAAGGACAGAGGTAGAGATAAACAGAGTAGGAGGAAAGTAGATCAGTCTATCTGATCAAAACAGAGGTTAGTCTTGAGGAAGTGTGAGATGTTTAAGGTGGATGAGGCTTGAAAGCCTGAAAGGAAATTTGGGGCATTTATCCCTACCTGGGGGAGCTGCCGTAGGTTGCTGAGAAGGTGGCCGTTGAGCGGGAGCTGTACCAGAGGAGCATTCTTGCACACACTGGACTGGAGAATGGGGTGCTACTGTCGTCTTGTGCACTTGCCCTAATAGAGGTCAAGACAATATTGGAAGCAGCAGGAACAGACAATCTCCCTGTGGGCTGGCAAAGTCACACTCTGGGATCACAGCAGCAGCAGCTGGCAGTGCTCAAGGGCTGTAGGGGAAGCTCAGTGTGCGAGTTGGTGAGGAACCATAAGAGACCATGTTGTTCTCTGCTGACATCTCAAGTTTGGAGATGGAATCATTGTTTTCCTCAGGAAATTCTAATGGCTCAGTTTTTGTCCATTTATGGGGCTGATGCTATTGACTAGATGAGGGGCTGCCAGCTGTGAGCCACCCACTTTCTACCTTCTCAACTCCCTTCTTGCCAACAGCACCCAAAGGAGGTGGCTTGGTGGTTAGGGGAGAATTCTGTGGCTGTGTTAGAGATTGGTCTGGTGAATTAGCGCCAGTCTCTGTGCTCAGACTTTAATAGTTAACATTAAAGGTCATCCCCAAGTTAAAGTTAAGAAATAATCAGACAGAATAAAGATTTTCTTTTTAAGGGGCAGCATCATCCCTTTTAGGGAAAACAGAAACAGGAACACTTTTGCCCCACAGAACAATAGAGCTTTATCTAAACAAAGGTTCTAACTTGCTTACACCCTGTGGCACAAGTGACTGGATGCAAAACCTTAATCTTGTTGTTAACGAAATGTTTGGTGGTGAATATTTTTCTAAGCTGTCTATACCTTGAGAGGCTCAACAGAGTGCTCCACTTCAGGACGAGTGGAAGGGTATAGAATTTTATTCCTGGCAGCTTTGGGTATGCATTGCCTTCCTGTAGAATAAGCCTGTGATGTGTCTGATGGAGGAAATGTCTAAGATATTTTCCCATTTCCAAGTTCAGGGAGCCCACAGTGGTTTGGGGGAAGAATCAGTGTTTTCTACAAGAATATAGAGTCCCCTCCAAATAAAATCATGAGTAAATATAAAAAAAGAGGAAATCCCAACAGTGTCCAGCATGGAGTATCTAAGTGGTGAAAGGCTGGGAAACTGTTCAGGACAGGATGGGGTGATACCATGGAAAGACTTTATTGCAGGTGGGAATTCTAAGCAGCGTGGGAGGGCCATGAAATTTAGCCCAGAAGAATAAGAAACAGTGTTCCAGGATTGGAAAGGAACAGCTCTGAGAAGAAAACAAGAATAGGAGAAAGATGCCTAGACATATAAATGTAGGTTCTACTTGCTATAGGAAAAAGACATGGAAAGATTTGTCAAAAGGAGTCTTTTATTAAATGTAGAAAGTCCGCTTCTCAGAGTTGTATTAATTCTTTCTCTTGATTTGAAACTGAGATAAGCGCGTGGTGGAGAGTATCAACTTCATCAATCTTCTATGTTCACAGGTAGGTAGGTAGTATGTGGAAACATTTTGTTTGTCCTAATGCAATCCGAAATAATAACCATCATCATCTTTTATTGAGCTTGTACTCTTGTGTCAGGTATTAAGCTAAGTGATTTATATGGATTATTGCATTTCATCTCCACCACAATCCTATAACATAGACAATATTATTTTCTCTCATAATTTATAACTTTCTCATCTGCAGATTGAAGATATAATAATAGTACTACCTATCTCAATGGGTTAGAAGGATTGAGACAATCTTTGTAAATTGCTTCACCCCTTGCCTGCCTATTAGAAATTGTCCAATGTCAGAGTTACTGAATTTTATTACTGTCCCATAGCCCACAACTTCTAATTGCCAGAGTAAATGTCAACCTGATCTCTCCATCTCTAAAGCCCATCTCTTTCCTGGATGGAGACAGTCATCTAAGAGCTCTCTCTGCTTCCTTCTGCTCCCTATATTTTTTTTTTCCCAGTTTTTTTTTTTATTTCAGCATATTACAGGGGCACAAATGTTTAGGTTACATATATTGCCTTTGCTCCACCCAAGTCAAAGCTTCAAGCGTGTCCATTGCCCAGATGGTGTATACCACACCCATTAGGTGTGAATATACCCATCCCCACCTCCCTCTCCCACCTGCCCTACACCCGATGAATATTAGTACTATATGTGCACATAAGTGTTGATTAGCTAATACCAATTTCATGGTGAATATATGTAGTGCTTGTTTTTCCAATCTTGTGATACTTCACTTAGAAGAATGGGCTTTAGCTCCATCCTGGATAATACAAGAGGTGCTGGATCACCATTGTTTCTTGTGGCTGAGCAGAACTCCATGGTATACATATACCACATTTTATTAATCCACTCATGTATTGATGGGCACTTGGGTTGTTTCCACATCTTTGCAATTGTGAATTGTGCTGCTATAAACATTCAAATGCAGGTGTCTTTATTATAGAATGGCTTTTTTTCCTTTGG
>CAUYSK010006820.1:0-19351 GCA_963575035.1 Avahi laniger | reverse complement strand
CCCTGTCTCTACTAAAAATAGAAAGAAATTAATTGGACAACTAAAAAATACATAGAAAAAATTAGCCGGGCATGGTGGCGCATGCTTGTAGTCCCAGCTACTCGGGAGGCTGAGGCAGAAGGATCGCTTGAGCCCAGGAGTTTGAGGTTGCTGTGAGCTAGGCTGACGCCACGACACTCACTCTAGCCCGGGCAACACAGTGAGACTCTGTCTCAAAAAAAAAAAAAAAAAAAAAAAAATTACACGTTTTCCACCAGTTATACAAACATATCACATTCATTTTGGGGGAAAAAACTGACTGAATGTCATCGTGTCACTGTTGAGAATAATCACTGTTAAGTTCTTCAGATCTTATATTCACGTGTATATTCAATATTTTGTATTGTAACCTTGTCACTGGCTATCATTACCCCTGTATGAACATCATAGCTTAATCTAAGTTCAAGCAAGATAAATGGCTTCATGGCTCATAGGCATAGGTGCTAAAGAACAGAGACAAAGCATTTTGAATCAAGAAACCGCACAGGACTCCATTGCAGCCAGCAATGGCTGTACAGATGGTCCTAGATATGGAATAAGAGATAGATTCTTTTGTTGCAGAAATGAAGACAAATCAGGAAATTCTATCCACAGAGAAAACCTCGTAATAGGATATCTCTTCACGATGAAAAGATCATTCTCTCTAAGGGGAATAACGTGTAATCATAGGGAACTATTGTTCCTTTGGACTGCATAGCCTTTCCATTTAATTTTAAATACTTGTGTTGGACTGCTTGAAGATATATGGTATACTCTGTTCTTAGCAGTATTAAGTTCTGTGTTGGAACCAGCTACACTTATTTTTTAAACTACTATCTCTTTCCTTTGCTATCTTTTCTTATCCTTCTGTCCAATTTCTCAAAGTTGAATATTCTAAGATGTTCATTGTGCCTCAAAATAAGCTCTTACACCTTAGGACAGAGTGACAAACTTGGTTTCACATAGTAGAGTTGTACATCTTTATTAAGAAAGAGAATTTTAGAAATGGAAGAGGCTTTTAGAAGTCTAGTCTAATTCATAAATCATAATTAATGCTTTTTTTCCTTACAGAAGAAACTGTGGCTCAATATTAACCATATTAAATGATTTGCCTGAGTTTTTTTTTTTTTGAGACAGAATCTCACTCTTTTGCCCTGGCTAGAGTGCCGTGGCGTCAGCCTAGCTCACAGCAACCTCAAACTCCTGGGCTCAAGCGATCCTTCTGCCTCAGCCTCCTGAGTAGCTGGGACTACAGGCATGCGCCACCATGCCTGGCTAATTTTTTCTATATATTTTTAGTTATCCAATTAATTTCTGTCTAATTTTAGTAGAGACGGGGTCTCGCTCTTGCTCAGGCTGGTCTCAAACTTCTGAGCTCAAACAATCTGCCCACCTCGGCCTCCCAGAGAGCTAGGATTACAGGAGTGAGCCCCTGTTCCTTTCTTGAGGCAGGAGTTGCAACCTAGCAGCTCTCTCAATAGTCTTAGTCAGCACATACTTGTCCCAAACCTTCCTTTTACTAAAACTTGGCCATCTTCCAAGATTGAAAGGTTACAAAATTCCCCTACTCTTCAAACTGTTTGTTTACGTTTTATATTTGTGAACCTGCCATCTGCATTTCCGCTATTTTTGAAAAGCTGGAATGGACAGTAGGGGTCAGAGGCTCTGTTACTGCCCAACTGCTGTGAGCAGCCACTTTGGAACCTAAAATCAGACAGGCAAAATGGAGAAGTGAGTTTAACACATGCTGCCAGGCAGCAGGTCTATATGTTGTCTGTTGTGAAGGCTGGGGTCTCCGGGGTTTTCATTATGCTAGATTATCAAGGTCAGAGGCAATGCGCTTGACAGTTTGTGGGGAAGACTGTAGAGTCAGACAGCCTGGGTTGCAAGTGTCTATTGCTATGCAACAACCACCCCAATGACAATCTTTCACTATTGTTGTTATCTCTTGTGTGTCTGGGGCCTGACCTGGCTTAGCTAGGTCTCTCAGGTAGTGTGGTCAGTAAGCGTCTGGGGCTGTAGTCATCTCAAGGCCCACCAACTCACATGTCTGACAGTTGATACTGGATGTAGGCAGGGCAGGTACCATCAGCCCAAACACCTACACATAGCTTCCCGTGTGGCCTGAGCTTCTTCACAGCATGGTAGCTGGGTTCCAAGGGTGAGTGTCTGAAGACAGAGCCAGGTGAAAGCTGTATTTCCTTTGATGACCTAGGTTGAGAAGTCACATAGCATCACTTCTGCTACATTCTGTTTGTTACAATCAAGTCGCTACATCCAGCCCCTATTCAAGAGGAAGGCAATTAGACTCCACTCCTTAATGAGGAGAATGTCAAAGCATTTGTGGACATGTCTTCAAGCCATCTTAGCAATTTACAAGCTGGAAGACCGCTCTGTTCTTGGCTTTTCTATTCTGTAAAACAAGGATAATGAGAGTAACTTACTTCACAAGTTTTTGTGGGGATTCAACAAAGAACAGAACCCAGTACTCAATATGTGTTAGCTTAATCATTATCCTGCCATCTGCAGATGTGAACTGATGCTGGCGGTGACATCAATAATGGTATAGTCCCAAGCAGATAACAGGCTATGGTGGTCCCACCTTTCCAAATTCTAGTGGTGGTTGGTGGTTGACAAATTCCAGTGCCTGTGGTTCTCATGCCTGTGGGAACATCGTTACTATATATGGTCTGAATTCTTTGGTTCACCTCGTTTTAGTGACAGTTTCCAGATATAGGTCAATCCATTTAAACCTGTCCCATTTATGGCAATTTATGTCATTATAGGATGAAGTAGTTAGAACCATGAGTAATAATTACTGTGTCTATAGTCGTTTTAACACCTCAGCCAAGTAATCCTCACCTCGCCCAGTGAGTAAATTTGGATGAGTACGAAATTTGGATTTCTCCGAAATGAGGAAACCAGGACTTGGGTCAAGAGGCTTGTTCTAAATTCTACAATGAGGCAAGAGGGCCTCCGGAGAGAGGAGCCGGGGGTCCTGATTCTCGGATACCTCTAACATGCCTAAGTAATATGCCCTATCATTGATTATTACCCAATGCTGGTTAATACACTATATTCAAATATGGATGGGTATCTGAAATTTCTTTAAACTATCTGTAACATAAAGAATTGGCCAGTGTCTACTTAGCATGATGTGAGATGAAGGAGATTGATACTAAAAACCTTGTAATTGAAGACACACTGCACCACTCAGGGTACTTTTTTGTCTTTCAGTCAAATTGATATTTTCTGATATTCTTGGCATCCAAACTTTGTTATTTAGGGGAGGAAGAAAAATTGAGACTACTCCCACTCTTTCCCAGTATTTGTCCCCAGGCAGGCTTCAAGTTGTCAAACGTATGTCTTATTTTATGTTAGTGAATCTGGGAGCAAAAAAAGTAGAAGCGCGTTCCGGGCGGGCGGGGGGCGTGAGGGAGGCTGTGACGGACGCCTTTCCTCCTTCCCTCTGCTTTCCAGTTCTGGTCCCACCTAGCCTCGCCCCGGGTGCGGAGGGTCGGGCCGCAGGAACCGGAGGCGCAGAGGCTGCCGTCCGCGTTCACCGGGTGGCGCTGTGCAGCCGGCACAGGGCGGCCGGAGGTGAGTCGGCTCGGGAGGCGGTGGCTCCCGGTCCTGCCCGCGCGCGGAGGGGCGAATCCCAGGCTGCGAGGTCGCCGCCCCCGCCCCTCGGCCAGCCCCTCCGCTTGCGGGGAGAGGGGAGTGGCCGGGCGCCTCCCGCTGCAGCGAGCACTCTGCCGCCGGTGCGCACGGGAGCCCCAGCCGCGACGCGTGGAGGCGGTGCCGGAGCGCGGGGCGCACAGTCGGCCGGCAGCCTCGGGACAGCGTTCGTCGAGCAGCCGCGGCGGGAGCCCCGCAGAGAGCGCCGCCGGAGAGCGAGGACGACGTGGAGGCGGACGGAGTGGCGCCCGGCGAGGTAGCGCGAGCGCTTTCCCTCTGTCCCCTGCCTTTCCCGGTCGGTCCGGCCGCGGCCCTCGAGGAGCGGTGGAGCGCACGCTCCGCGCCTTTGTGCCCGCGCGGTCTCTGTGGCTCCGTCGCAGCCCGCGGGCGCGGGTCAGCCGGGTCTGACGCTCCGTCCTCGGGGCGAGGCGGCCCTGCGGCGAGAACCCGCGCACGCTGCAGGTCGCGAGGGTGGTCGTGACTCCGCAGTGGCTTCGGGGGCGGCGGGAGAGAAGAAGGGCTTGTAAACTAAGTTGCTCTTACTTTGCCCGGTGCTCCTGGTACCTGAGGGCAAAGTGGAATCCTGGTTTTCCTTGTGTTCACCCACACTCCCTCCATCCCTCTGGCCCACAGCTGTTTCCTGGCCCCTGGTTCTGTGGAGCGACACGGTGTAGCTTCCTCCGGGAAGGAAAGCGGATGGAGAACAATGGGGCGTCCTGGGGAGTGGGGTTCAGGAGCGGTGTGCCCCGGCGGCGGCGGGGGAGCAGGGGCCCGGACGTCGGGGGCTCCCCGCGCTCGCAGCTGCGCTCTCCTCCTTTGTTCCGCCGCAGCGGAGGGGGCTGCCTGGGTCTCGTTTCCTGCTCGGGATGGGATTGATTCACCGTCCCAGAGAGGGAAGGGGAAGGGGGCGGGGCTGGAATGGAAACCAGATTAGGAACGGGAGCCCTGGAGGGTGCTGGGGCCGGGAAGAGGATTGGGAGGAGGTGATGAAAGTGCGCTGCAGAGTTAATTACAAACACACAACATTTTGTCCGAGGGCCTTGTGGGTTTCTGGAGCTTATTTGTAGTGCTTTGTTCAGGCTGCGGCCGAGCGTGTATTGCTGCAACAAGTTGTGTGCTTCTTGAGTTCTAGGCGCTCTTAATGTTAGTTTGCTGAAAGCAAATCTTGTTAGTTACAATGGAAGAAGCCTTTTTTTAAAAAGAGGTTTTTAAAAATTTTGCTATGAATCAGCGTATTTGTGTGTATATGTGTCCCTGTAGGTGTGTGTTTGTAGCTAGTGGATATTGGTTCGGATGAGTAGGAGACAAATTTTCTAGAATGAATTTTGACATAAAATAAATTTTTCCGTTGTGATATAACAATTTTCCGGGAATGTTTGAGGGGGTCAAACCACTAGAAAATTCGACACTGCTCAATAAATGAGTCAGGTTATGTAACACAATTGAAAAACCCTTTTACAATCTGTTCCAGAAAATACATCACAGTCACCATCGCTTGGGTTTTGAGCTGAGGAGCTGTGGCATTCAAGTGTTCTGGGCTTTCACTCTCCATGTGAGGATCATCAGGAATAAGAAAGAGAACACGCTCCATTGTGTTGGATGGGCTTTTTTTTTCCAAGGGGAGGTAGAATTAAATGTAATATGTCAGACATTTGTTAAGTGACCCTTTTCTAGATTGAAATCAAGAGTCCCCAAAGGACTGGCTGACCTTGGGAGGGAGCCATGGGGGATTGAATGATTTGTATTTTCTGAATGGGGTATTCCAAGCAAAACTGTTTTGGGAGGAGACTGACATTTCCAGGCATTCATGGTTTGTGCCTATGGGACACTGGTGGAAGGATCCCAAAGCCAGAGTGAAGGTTAGAATTACTGTGGTGATAATTTAGGAGACATTTCGTTATAGTAATCCTGCTGCAGACAGGTCTGGGCAGTGGCCCCATGCTGTCTCTTTGACAAGCAGGGAGTCCACTGTGAAACCACTCTGTTGGCCAGTCACTTTAAGATGAACCAAGTTTGAAAGCCTCTTAACCTTAGAAGGCAAATTAGGAGCTTACTTTGGGGGGAAAAAATGTGTCCTGCCCACTGAGTGGTAATGGAAAGGAGCTGTACAAGCTACTGCTGAGGGTTTGTCTTTTTCGTGGGGAATGTGGTCAGATTTTCAGGCCAGGCTGAAAAACATTAGGACTTGTCCTCAGGAGCCATTATGATCAGTGAAGTTGAAATGGGATGGTGTCCAACCGTCAAGCTGTTTGTCATTATAACTAACGCACTGCACTGCCTGGCAAAGCATTGTGCCAGGGCAGCTAAGAGAGGAAGAGTTTTGTTGTTGTTGACTTACTGTTTTGTGCTTTTCATTTATGTCGCGAGATGTTTTGTGAAATACAACACAATGGGATTCCTCCCAAGTACTCATGGGTCTATATGTTAACAAAATGCAAAGAATAGGAACATGACCGCTACTGGGACATGGATGGGGGAATCCTTAAATAGCTGGTCTCTGGTCTCTGGTCTCTGGCCTCTGGCTGTCCCAGTGGATGCCTGATTGTGTGTTAAGGCTGGCAACAGGCTGCACCCCCTTCTCAGGATGAATCATCACTTTGTCAAGCCTGGAGTTAAAGACTAACTTTCCCTGATTGCTGCACAGTTATGCAAAGCCAGGAGGACCATCTGACATCAGTGGGGGTGAGGTGGGTGGGTGGTGTTTGGCTAAGAAGGGATCCTCAGCATGTAGCATCCATGTTTTTAGCATTTCTCTTTCTTTGAGTAAGATTCTCTTCTCTTCCACCTCCCTTCAACAATTTTCAATAGCTGAACATTTGGAGTTTAATTAAATAGCCTAACAATAATTAAAGCTATGATTGAGTATGTTTTTATTATATGCCAAGAGTTTTACATGCGTTACTGTATTCATCCTCACAGCAACTTGAAGTGGGCATTATCTGTGTTTTACAGTTGAAACTGAGGCCTAGAGGAGTTAAATAACTTGCCTCTCACACTGTACGGATGGTCCTAGACTTACGGTGGGGTTATGTCCTGATTGAGTCCATCATAAGTTGAAAATATCGTTAAGTTGAAAGTGCATTTAATACACCTAACCTGCTAAACATAATAGCCTAGCTTAGCCTACCTTAAAGGTGCTTAGAACACTCAGCCTACAAGTGGGAAAAATCATCTGACCACACAGATGTGTTGTATGGGATGTAGAGTGTGGGTCGTTTGTTCTGGCTGATTGGGAGTAGGGTTGGCGGCTTGTTGCCACTGCCCAGCCTTGCCACAGATTGTCGTACAGCATATCACTAGCTCTAGAAGAGGTAAAAATTCAAAATTCTAGGTACAGTTTCTACTGAATGCCTATTGCTCTCTCCCCATTGTAAAATCAAAAAATTGTAGATCAAACCATCTTAAACTGAGGACCACCTGTACTTGTGTAGTTAACTAGTAAGTGGTGGATGGGCACACTTACAACCATAACTCAAGCATTATAAAAGGGATCCATGTAACCAAAAATATTTGTACCCCCATAATACTTTGAAATTAAACAAACAAACAAAAAAAACTAGTAAGTGGTGGAGATGATTTGAACTCTGATTCCAAAGTCCATACTCTTTAAGCATATACTGACTGTATGGTATGATATCCAGCAATTTGACTATCTAGTTGATTAGCCCTTTGCAGATTTCAGATCACTTTCACACATATTATTGTAACTGATCCTTCCTAAAACCACTGCGAGAGAGGTTGGAAGGCCAGGTTAGTGACTTCACGACACCTAAAACTGTATTGTTAAAAAGCTATATGTTATGGCCTGTATGAATAAGCTTTAAGTGAATGGAACTTTATTTTTAAAACGTTAGGCTGCCAGCATTTAAAAATAAGTTCTTTTTTTCAAACATTTGAAAGTGGTAGAATGGAGTAGATCTTACGTAGTATTCAAGTCTTTTATGTTTATTGAAATCCATTTTAAGCCCTTTTTATCTTACAGCCTTTAATAGAACACTGCACTTTGATTCTTAACTGAGACCCAATGCCGAAGTGTCTTTTTGGGAGAGAAATAAGGAGGGAAGGAATGTGATTATAAAGAGGAAGTGGGACATCAGAATTGGAAACATACACAGCAGCAGGCCATAGATTTTCCCAGCACATGCTTTTTGTCCTGGCAGTAGCCTTTTGCAGAAGACAGTCTTCCTTAGGGAAGTGTCAAGGGTCTTTCTTTACAATATCCTCTGAGATCATCAAGTTTCTGAGCTCTGTGGGAACACACATTCCACATGATTTCTGTCCTCATCCCTTCCCCACGGGGGAAGTGAACTAGTTCAGGCGTCAGCATGAGAAGGGAATTGAAGGGGTATCCGTCCTTGGAGAGTGGCGCTGGTCAGGAGGCATCAGACCTTGACCTACAAGTGACCACCAAGAGTAGGAGCAGAATGGAGTTTAACACTTGGCATCGGGAATTGTTTGTGGATTCCTCAGATTGCTCCTGGGCGCATGGAAAAGTCAATATTGGTTGTTTGTTTCTAAGATAAGACTTCGAAGACTGGAAGTTCTGCCTTTACTTGTTTATTTTATTTCAAGCTAGGACACCATTTGGGTTCTTCAAGTTCTGTGGTGTAGGTGGTAGTAACTTTGCCACCTCATGCTATTAGATTCCCCTCCACTGGGTGTGTTAGAAGTTTACCTCTTGAGGGGAGGCAGACACATGGTTTGCTGAGTTCCAACAGGTGGGCACCCTCCAGTTTACCAGCTGAGAAGCAACGCGGGGGAGGAAGAAGGGTGCTCAGCAGTAAGGCACTTTTATAGCCTTTTGTAGGTCATTTCGGTTCTCAGTACCTTCATGCGTTCATATTTTATTAAGCACACAGTTGGTGCAAGGCAATGCATTAGTCACCTTTCAAAAGCAAGAAAGGAACTCCATTGTGCTTCCAAGGACATCACAGCAGGGCAGATGGGAGTACTCAGAGAGTGGATGTTGGTGAAATGAAGAAAATGACTGTGACAGCTGTGGTGACCAAGGCCAGGGCAACACATGCTTCAGAGACAAAAGCTGAGAACAAACAGAAGCAAGAGAGAGGAAGGAAGCTGAACACAGGTGCCAGCTCCTTCTCTGTCCTTGGTTTTGTTTCCTCCAACCTCCGATGATATGAAAGGGTTCAGGTTCGAGCCCCTGAGGGCCAAAAACTGGTATTTAAAGTACTATTCCATAGGAGAAGGTTTGAATAACAGCGTCTGCACTGGCGCACGGCAAGTCCTTGGTGCCCGCCCACTCTCTTCTCTCCACACCTGCCAGCATCCCTGTCTCATCCTGTGTTCAACATGCCGGTCAGTTCACCCCCACTAAGGCTGTGAATAGACTCTGGGAGTATTTGCATTTTAAAAGGCTTTTGTGGACCAGAAATGCCAAGTCCCCAAAGAATGAATCATTCATATTGTGTTATATGATATTCATGCTACTGTTGATTAAGTATTGGGTGCTTGATTTATGTCGGGCCTCTTGCTGGGTTTTTATAGGTTATTTCATTTCATCCTCATTGCTCTCCTATAGTAGGAGATACTTGTAAATGAGGGATTTGAGTCACTAGCCCAGAGATCAAGCCCCAGAGATCACTTGCTTTCCAAAACAACACAGTGCCACCAGGAGGCGGAGAGTACTCTGAAGGTTTGGGTAAGTACTTTGATGCTTTGGGCCACTTGTTTTTATTGTTGGTGTTGTTGAGACAGGGTCTTGCTCTGTTTCCCAGACTAGAGTGCAGTGGCATCATCATAGCTCACAGCAACCTCAAACTCCTGGGCTCAAGTGATCCTCCTGCCTCAGCCTCCCAAGTAGCTGGGACTACAGGTGCATGCTACTAAGGCTGGCTAATTTTTTATTTTCATTTTTTGTAGAGATGGGGTCTTGCTATTGTCCAGGCTGGTCTTGAACTCCTGGCCTCAAGTGATCCTCCCGCCTTAGCCTCCCAAAATGTTAGGATTACATGTGTGAGCCACCGCGCCTGGTTTGAGCCACTTTTAAGGAATTCGTTTTAAGGAGTTAGAGGGAGACGCCACCCGAGAGTCTCATCCTTCCTGGTGTGTTTCCTTTGTCATCTGCAATCAGGGTTCCTACCAGTTTCCTTGGCCGGTCCAGACCTAGGAGAATTGATTGAACTCTTTCTCAGTTCTCCTTTTGTGCGTATTTGCTTGGCTCCCCGGCCCAGCATCATTCTTCTCCCCTGAATGAGGGAGACTTAGTGTGACAAGATTCAGCCTGAAACAAGATTCAGCCTGTGGGGAGCGACTGAGGAGCCAGTCTCTCCTGGCCCTGTCTTTCTCTGCAGGCATTAGATTGCCATCTGGGAGTTTGCAGGGAGTTCAATCACTGATCTCCAGTCTACCTGTGAACAGTTTGCTGCTAGGCATGTAGTCGGAGCTCAGGGTCCCAGGTGTGTGTGCTTCCAGGGCCGTTGCAGAGCTGGGGCTTAGCGGATAAAACTTTGAACAAGGTGGGGAAGAAGAGGGTTAGTCTGGAATTTATAGTTTGCCTTCCAAGGTAGGCAGTTTTGGAAATCTCAGAAAAGTGAAAATCGACATTCTTCCTTTGCTTATCAGATAAGCATCTGATAAACTTCTAAAAATCCCAGATGCCAGACTTTCTTTGATAGCCCAGAGAGGCTTAAGAGGAAACCAAATCTCTGCCTTCCATGGACTTTCAGTCCAATCCTTCCTGGACTCAGGATGCTTTGAAATGGCACCGATGGCTTAGTGTTGCTGCGTTATAATGAAAGTACAATTCAGAATTGTGCATTACAGGTTTTAAAACTTGTTTTAAAAAAAGAATTCAATATCCTTAAAGAGTTTTTAGAAAATTGAATTGAAAGGATAGTGGAACAGATTATTAGTTATTGGTTTTGTTATAGTACGTGTACTATATTTGCCTATTCATTTTCACTGGTTTCATAAAAGCATTTTCACATTGCAATAAAAAAAAAACCCGCAAAAATACACAAAGAACCTTAATTGCAAGAATTCTGCTGGGCCACTTACATTTTCCGGTATATACCTTCTTTCTTCCATTAGTGCTGCTTCCTTTTAAATTCTATGTTAGACCCCGAAGTGCTGTTTGGGGTGTTCAGACTGCAGATACGCTTGGGTCCTAGCTGATCATCTTTTCTCTCGGAAGTGCTTCAGAAGGATTGTCATTGTTTCATTCATTTTGGAGCTAGAACCTAAATGCTTTTAGGAAAAGCTTCATTTTCATAAACATTAGGCCTATGCCAATTTGCATGGCTAATTATTTTTTATAGTCCTCATGTAATCTGCTTACAGATGTAAGAAAAAGGTAGACTGCAGTTTTGATCTACCCCCGATGTAGTGAGCCATCTCGGAGAAAGTTTTCACTTGCCTGAAATCTTTAGGGTATTGAGACATATTCATAAAAATATATGAACCGCCACATTGCGTCAGATTCAGGGCTTATTTGCTTTAGTCTTCTGCAAATATTTGGTGACATTGGGGGAGGGAAGCAAAGTTAGACTGCTTGATGTCAGCTTTAGAAGGGTTCAGGGGTGTCTCTTGAATATCCATAATTGTGTAATCTCTTAAAAACCTCTCCTGTATATATTTAAATTCATCTTGAATTATTTATTTTTATACTATATTCTGTGCATTTCGTACCTGCTTTAAAGACAGAACTTGATTATATTGGTATTTTGATTTCAAATCCCCAGTTTTGGGAATGGCAGAATGTTACAATTGAAAGGGGCCTTAAAGGTCATCGCTGTAACCGCTTCAACGTGCTTGAGACCTGCTCAGCTCATAAAATTAATGGGGACAGATCTGGGAACTTGACCCAAGTCTTTTAACCTGTTGCTTAATTTTCTTTCTAGGGAAATATCTCCTTGTGTCTCCAAACCCTTCTAAATCCAAGCTTAGGACCTATACCTAACTGTTGACCCCCTTTCCATTTCACTGTTTGTGCTGATAGCCTTTTCATCATCATCTTGACTTTGGATTCCAGGAGCATCTCCTACTTCCCATTTTCTGTGACCCTTACGTTCAACCAGTTAGTTGCCATGTTTGATTTATTGTTCTCTCTTATTTTTGCCTTTTCTCTTCAAATCCTTAAGCCCTCATTCTGGTTCAGACCTTTAAAAGGCTGGGTTACTATGGTGCAGTGTTCCCTAAAGTGGGTTGTTCCAGGAAAAGTTAGTAGGTTGGGGAACAGAAACTCATAAAGTTAGTAGAAGTTAGTGTAAAAAGGGGTTTCTTGGCTAAGTACATATTGGAATTGCTGGATTAAACAGCGTTTTAAATAAATTTTTTTTGCAGAAGGACTTCTCATGGCCTTTGTTTGTGACTATGCACTGTGAATTTGCCAAGAGGAAGATATGGCATTGACACGTCCCAACTTACGTTACCGTTGTACCACTTTTTAGGGGGATCATTTTTGGATCACACTGCAACAGTCACTTCATTTTACCGTTTTTAGATCCATCACTGCCTGGCTTTCTAAGGGAATATGTATTCTGTGTGGGCCACGTCTCATGCTTTCATACCTCCTTGTTCTCCTGGACCTCTCCTTTACTCTGGAATCCCCTCTCCACCTGTCATACTGACACATCTTTCTGTACCCAGCTTTGTTCCCATCTTTATCAGTTTTCCCCAGAATTCAGGATGCTCTTGCTCTTGTGTCACTTACTGTTTCACAGCTTTAAAAAGAGAAAATATTTGAAACATGATAAAATACTGAAAGTGACATTACACACCTATCATAGTTAAATTATTGGAATTGATGCAAAATACCATTTTCCGTATTTGTGTCAGCTGATACATCACATACACATCCCATTCTTCTGTTTCCCCACAGGTTACCTTGCGCATATGTTCTCCCAGCTTGTCGCTTGTGCGTGGGTGTGATTTTTTTTTTTTTTAATTTTGTGTTATTGGAATTGCATTGCATTTGAATAGAAATTCAGGAAGAACTGACATCTTTATGGTTTCATGACTTCCCATCCACACACCTGATAAACCTATCTATTTATTTAGGCCTTTTATGTCCTTCAGTGAAATTTTATAATTTTATGTGTAAAATTCTTTCACATCTTTTGTTAAATTTGTGCCAAGCTGCCTCATGGTTTTTGTGGTCATTCTGAATGGAATTGTTTAGTACATTTCTGGGTGGTGTTGCTGGAGTATAAGAAAGGGATTGATTTTGTATTTATTTATGAATGGTTCTTGATTGATCAAGTTTACATCAAAATCTGTGTTTGCTGTAGGAGCCTATGGTCTGGCAGCTTTTCTGATAGAGAATAGTGAATTGGAAACATCACAATTCACTTTAATTTTAAAGTTATATGTAATACTTTGACAAGGAAGAAAGGGGTGGCTTTTAGTTATTTCATGCATTCGTTTATTTGTTCATCAGGTGTTTGGGTGCCTAGTACGTTCCAGGCATCGTATTGCAGTAGGTACTGAGTCTTTTACGGGGAACAGAGCAGATGTGGTTTCTGCTCTCCTGGAGTATGAGGGGAGAGAGACATTGCAGATATGGACACAGATAAATAGATATTTATGAATTGGGATAGAAGCTGAGAAGGAAAAGGACAGCGGGCTGTGAAAAAAAGAAAGCTGGGGAGAGAGGAATTTAGATGGGGACCCAGGGAGAGCCTGTCTGAGGAAACAAACATTCGTGCATGCGCCTGAAAGATGAATTGGTATTAGAGGAAGAGTAGGGTGGAAGAACTTTCCAGACAGTGAAAAAGAGGCTCAGAAGCTCTGAGATGGGACTCTGCTCTTAGTGGTACATTAGTAATCAATGACTTAAATCAAGTTATTACTTCTTAGTAAATTACCATAATAGTGGTGTTTAATAGTGTGTAAATTTGGATGAAATGAAGATATTTTTGTTCAGTATGTCCTCCCTCCCCCCCGCCTTCCCCCATTGAAACTGCCTGGATTAAGAGAGAGCTGCCTCTGCGGTGAGGCTTGAATGGGGCCACTGCCCATGCCCAGCCCCCTCTCCCATTGTGAGTACTGCCGCTGCCATGGCCATTGAGCACTGGCATCTGATGGACACCGGGGTGCCCTGCTCAGCATTTTCCTCCTGGGCTCTGCACTAATGGATGGGGCCATTGCTGTCTGAAGTCAGGTTGGAGGAAGATCACTCTGCCCTTCCTGGGAGGGGTCTTGAGCAGGATCACCTATGGCTCTTCCAGTGTCTCAGCCCTCTCCTCTCCACCTCCCCCCCTCTCCAAACACACATTGAGGGCTCAGGCATGACAGGTTGGGAGGAAGGGGTCAGGCTGAGTTGTACACATCTTATTCCATCTAGAATTATTGCTCTTTTTGGTCATGCAGGCTTTGCCTCTGGAACAACGTGTCTGAGCCATACATCAAGGTGAATCCTCTCTGTAGTGAGAAACTGTTTGGTGCAATGGATGTGGGCTGGGCTCTGGAGAAAATCTTGGTTTTGAAACTTGACTCTTCTGCTTAGAAGCCTGTAACTTTGGGCTTATAGCTTAATCTATGTCTGCCTCCATTTCTTCATTTGTAAAATGTGGGTAATAAGAGAGCCGCCTTCTTTTTGTTGTAAAAAGGATTAAAAGTTAACACACATGTAGTCCCTGGGACAGTGTCAGGCACGGAGCAAGCACCCAGTGTAGATGTCAGTTACTACAACTCAGTCTTTCGATTCCTGGGTTTCCCCTCCCCCTACCAGATACTCAGATCTCTTTGAATCCCAGAAGTGCATATAGTTTATGATTTGATACAGGATTCCAGTTATTCTTTTGGAAAATACGTAGGAAGAAAAATGGCAAAGAAAGAAACCAAAATGTTAACGGTAACTTTTACCCTTCTTATTTTCTAAATCTATAATCTGGTTATGTTACCTCTGTACTAATAATGATATAATAAAATTATATTTAAAAAAGAAAGGTCAGGTTGGCAGTGTCCAAGGCCTGCTCTGATGGGGTTTGCAGGTGGAGTACTTCTCTGTTGGTGCTTATAGGTACAGAAATGCAGCAGTATTTATAGTCTTCAGCAGAAGTATCCGGGAAAGTTAGAAGATGAGAACATTAGAAGATGAGAATGTTGTTTTTTGTGAAGCTCCACTTTCTTTGAGTGCTTCTTTTTCTGTCATTGTTTTCCCTTTTTGTTTTTTCTGGTGCTCCCTTAGTGGGCCTCTTGCCATCTGTTACTCCCTCTCTTTTGGTGTCCTCTTACTCCCTTTCCCCTTGAAAATTGCTCCTTTTAATCCCTCATCTTTCTTTTACTTGCTGTCATGTAGAAATGATACACGTGTTTCCTTAATTCAACATAAAGCATAAATTTTATTTATTTTTAATCGCAAAAATAGATAAATGTAACTTTATACCATCAAAAATCTAAATTAAGTTGCCTTTTATTTACTTATACCTAGAATTAATTGATTAGTTAACTTATAAACTAATTAACTAACTCTGACGGGTCTGTGGCCTCCTAAAAGCACCAGGAATCCTGGGGGATTGGGTGGCTGAAAGGAAGGGAAGGTTGAGGGAATGTTGAGGTTTTTTCCTTTTTACCTGTTTTGCTTAGGGTTATTTTTGTTGCTACCATTTTGGTGTCAAAGTTTTTAAACTTTTCCAAACTGGAAGAATAGGATTCTGGAAAATTACGAAAATACATTTTTTACAAAGAAACAATGCCAAATCTGACAAATTTCTTCAAAAGCCCATTGATTTTAATTACTTTCATGAAAAGTTCAGTAAACTTTCCGCTTTTATGCTCCTCTTCTTGTATAATTGTGAGTGGAGAAATGGGCTTTCCTGCTAAGCTTGTTTATCTATGGGAATTTATTCTTGAGCGGTGGCATCCTGTAAATATCTCAAAATAATCCGGACATAGATTTCAAGGAAGGTAGTTCGTTACAGCAGTGTTGCCTGGCATCAGCCAAGGAGCTGTTGACTTGAGAAATATTGCTGATTTCAGTGAGGTTGCACAGTTGAATGTAGAATCTCGCTGAGGGTATGTAAATAGTTGGAAGTAAGGTGTTGCTTTTCCATACCTTATTCCACAATTTATAATTTTTTTTATCTCCAACTACAAATGCCTAATTTGTATGTAGCATAAATATATATGATAGTTCTTTTTCTGCTTAAAGGATTCCTAGTACAATTACAGTAAAATCTAGATGTATAGAATGGGTATAACTAGAATTTAGTATTTGTTTTTCAAAAGAATTCGTCATAGGAATTCTTTTTAGAAACAATTAGGAACATACAATCATACCTAATGATGGAGATTTGTTCTGAGAAATGCATACAGCATGTTACTGTACTGAATACTACAGGCAGTTGTAACACAGTGATAAGCATTTGTGTATCTAAACATGGAAAAGAAAGGTACAGCAAAAATACAGTATAAGAGATAAAAAATGGTACAACTGTATAGGACATTTACCATGAATGAAGCTTGCAGGACTGGAAGTTGCTCTGGGTGAGTCAGTGAGTGAGTGGTGAGTGCATGTGAAGGCCTAGGACATTACTGTACACCACTGTAGACTTGCAAACACTGTCCACTTAGGCAACACTACGTTTATAAAAGAAAAGTAGGCCAGGTGTGGTGGCTCACACCTGTGTCCTAGCGCTCTGGGAGGCTGAGGCAAAAGGATCGCTTGAGCTCAGGAATTTGAGACCAGCCTGACCAAGAGTAAGATCCTGTTTCTACAAAAAATAGAAAAATTAGCCAGATGTGGTAGCACACACCTATAGTCCCAGCTACTTGAGAGGCTGAAGCAGGAGGATTGCTGGAGCCCAAGAGTTTGAGAGAAAAAAGAAAAGTAATTACATTAGGATGTTACTAGACAATAGGAATTTTTCAAGGGCTTCATAATCTTGTGGGACCACAATCATATGTGCAGAAAGGTGGTTAGCGGTGCACGACTGTATACCCCTTTAGAGTAGAGCAGCAGTTTTGGAAAGGTCTATATATACTGCTCATTAGGTTTTATCATGGAGCCACATAGGTGGTGGCACGACCTTGTATCTTCATTTCGTATGCACTAAGACCAGGCAGGAGAATAAAGTTTGTTGGGAGGATAATGTCGTTAGCCTAGATGTGTCACGGTAGGATGTGAGCATTGAAGACATAATGGTAAAACTGTCAGCTCAACCTTAGTAATTGGTATTTGTTGCCAGTTTTAAAAAAAACAAACTCAAAGACACAGGCAAAATTTTAAGGGAAACTTATACCATTTTACACTCTTAAAGGTGACCTGTTTTGTATCTGTGGACTCTGGGATGTAATACCTGACTACTACTCCTCAGATGGAGAAAGTGCCCCGTCCTTACCTGGCAGGCAGTGAGCCTGTCAGACATTTGATATATAGTCGACTTCACCTTCTCTGTGATTTAGCTTCCAGCTTTACAATTGCTCTCTTGGCAGTAGCTTGGGCATGGTGATCTTTTCTTACTAGAACAGTTAATAACCTCGGCAGATGTTGGGAACCCAGTTCTGCAGTTGTGCAGCTGTTTATATGTCCAGTTGGATTTCTTGAAAGAATTAATCAATTTTGAGGCTCTCATGCTGAGGGGTACAAGTATAATAGGATTTAGGGGGAAACTTTATTTTATGGGGTTTTGTACTGGTATTGCAACAGATGTAGCAGGCTTGTGGAATGAGGCAACCGAAGAAGGGACACAGGAATTCTATGGTAAACTTCCCATTTATCCTGAAACTAAGCCTATGTTGAAACCATGCCACTCAAAAACTCCAAGGTCACTAGAATTCTGTTTCGGATATTTTGTCTTAGAGAATCATTTTAAGAACATTATAGAAAGTTTGGAAAATGGAGTTAAAAAAGACACTCATGAGGCTACCGTATCAACTACGGTCATTTCTGAAATATTCCTTTCCAAGCCTTTTATGTTTATGTTTTAAAATGTGATTGTAATCATAGAGTACATATATTTTCTATATTGCTGCAGTTTTTGAAATAAATTCTATAGTTGTATATTATTCCATTGAGTATTATCATTTGCTGAAACATCCCTTCATTGTTAGGCATTTGGGTTGCTTCTGCTGCATTGCTGTAGTAAATTATACCATGACGAACCTTTTTTGTACATGCAGCCTTGTCTGTATTTTGGATGATTTTCAGGCAATAGATATTGAGAATGAGGTGATTGGGTCAAAGATGGTTGTGAACTCTTCAGTATATCCTCTTTAATCATGGGTGGAAGGGAGGGGAGAGTTGGAGTCTGGGGTAACTCTCGGGTTCCTGGCTGGCGTGATGTCGGGAATCGTTGGCACGGGCAGGGCTGCCGGTGAGGGGTTCAGTTTGGAATGTGGGGCATCCAACATCCAGGCAGCTGAGGGAGGTTCAGCAGACCATTGAAATGCAAGGCCTGGAGCTTGGGGAAAAGCCAGGGCCTGGGTCCACATAAAGGGATTATTGGCATCTAGCCTCTGGGGAACATCATTTTGTGACAAGCAGAGGAAGGAGAAGCCACTAAGGAAGATAAGGAGTGGCCAAGGTGGGAAGTGGGCAGCCAGGGGTTCCTTTCCTTCCAAGATCCTACTTTGGTTAAAATGAAACTGAGTGGGTAGCTTTCCCAGTAGAGTCCAGGGGCAGAATTATTTTGGAGGGTATGTTATTACTGTCTTTTTTTCCAGATAGGATTTTTTTCCCTCCTTTTGGAATTAAAGCTCTACAGAGGTTAACATTATCCTATTTGTTGCTGAGTGGGGAGCCTTTACATGCATGATATTGGTGAAGGGGTCTCAGTGGACTTGTAAGTATGTGTTACTTAAACTGTGTTTGGTTGTTTTGGGTTTCTGGTGTGTATTTGTTTACATGATATTGGATGTTTTAGAGTTTCTGGTATATATGTGTTTACATAGTGTTTTTCTTAATAGTCTATTGGAATATATCAATATCATTTCTACATAGAAGATCATATTTTTGTTCAAGAGGCTAAATATCGGATTTCTAAAAGTATGTAAATCATGGATGGCTACCTAGAAAGAAGCACCCACATTTTTCTCAGAGCCTTTGCTCTTTAAAGAGTATGAAATTCCCTTTGAGAAGAACATTTATCTGTGTTAACAATTTTAAAGAAGTATGTAATTTTAAAGTATGAATATCACATTTAGTTTTTTTTTTTTTTTTTTGAGACAGAGTCTCACTGTATTACTCGGGCTAGAGTGCCGTGGCATCATCCTACCTCACAGCAACCTCAAACTCCCGGGCTCAAGCAATCCTTCTGCCTGAGCCTCCCGAGTAGCTGGGACTACAGGCACGTGCCATCATGCCCAGCTAATGTTTCCTATATATTTTCAGTTGTCTGATTAATTTCTTTCTATTTTTAGTAGAGACGGGGTCTCGCTCTTGCTCAGGCTGGTCTCGAACTCCTGAGCTCAAACAATACGCCCGCCTTGGTCTCCCAGAGTGCTAGGATTACAGGCGTGAGCCACCGCGCCCAGCCACATTTAGTTTTTAATAGTAACTTACGTATTTATTCTTTCTATCTCTAAGAGCCAGGTTATGGAATGACATGTGACCTGGTACTCTTGACTCTATGTCTGGTTGTGGGTTTGGAGAGTTATTTTTGTGCTTTCTTAAATGACTTAAGCACTTATGACTATATTTTTGGACAGAATAAATATGGTAGTCAGATATAGTTTTGAGAAGCCAACCAGATTT
>CAUYSK010006819.1:0-103344 GCA_963575035.1 Avahi laniger | reverse complement strand
GTGGTTGGGTTCTGGTGAGGGTCCTCTTCTGGGTAGCATACTATTGACTGTTTGCTCTTTCCTCACATGGTAGAGAGCTAGAAAGCTCTTTGAGGCCTCTTTTATTTTTTTATTTTTTTTTTTTTGAGACAGAGTCTCACTGTGCTGCCCTGGCTAGAGTGCCGTGGCGTCAGCCTAGCTCACAGCAACCTCAAACTCCTGGGCTCAAGCGATCCTACTGCCTTAGCCTCCCCAGTAGCTGGGACTACAGGCATGCGCCACCATGCCCGGCTAATTTTTTTCTATATATTTTTAGTTGTCCGATTAATTTCTTTCTATTTTTAGTAGAGACGGGGTCTCGCTTTTGCTCAGGCTGGTTTCGAACTCCTGAGCTCAAACAATCCACCTGCCTAAGCCTCCCAGAGTGCTAGGATTACAGGCGTGAGCCACCGCGCCCGGCCCTTTGAGGCCTCTTTAATAAGGGCACTGATCCCATGCATAAGGCCTCCACCCTCATGACCTAATCACCTCCCAGAGGCCCCAACTCCTAATACCATCACATTGAGGGTCAAGATTTCAACATACAGATTTTCAGGGGACGTAGATGTTTTATCTAAACTTGGCCTGAGTGTCTGTGTATGTGTGGGTTTGTGTCTTTAGGATGGGGGTCAATGCAGGTCCTAAAGTCACAGCCAGGTCCTTTAAGAGGGGCTCTAAGGAAATAAGCTGTCTGGGGCACAGGGTGTGTTGCTCAGGCTTCACCTTGGTTCTGCTATTAAGCTCTCATTTCATTCTGGCCTAACATATACAAGAAGAAAGTTTTTCTTCTTTCTCCCACTCTTTACAGTTGGAAAAATTAAGAGTGACTTTTTAAGAGAAAACTGAAGTTGGTGGTCCTTTTTGAAGAGTAGAGTGGCTGACACATCTCCAGAGTTGCCAACTGTCAGAGGAGCAGCGGTAGGGTGGCCCAGCCAAGAGCCTTGGGATCTTCTTCTAAAATCAAGTAATCAGATCCTGGTCTCTTCTAGTCTTCTCAGGTCGGAATCTGACCTGGCCCAAATCTGATCTCTCACCACTGTCCATTCTTTACATCCTTGAAAGTCTGTACTGTTGTATTAATCCATCACGCTGTTTTCCACCGTGGTGTGCATTTGCTTGGGAAATCAGGTCCCTCTTTTCCTGCTACCAAATCCCTTGGGAACTTTATCTGGTTGACTTCTGGTCACCTTTTGTTATGTCCCTAATGCCTCACCTCTGCCATGTACCTGGGTTATATGCTTTTCTCTTGGTTTTTGTGAAAACTCTCTATGTTTTATTACAATCACCTATTTATGGAGTTGTCTCCCATTGTTGCTTTTTGACCTTGTTAAGGAGAAACTGAGGAAAAATGGACTTGTTCTTTGCTATTTATGTCCCATGTGCTCAGACTCAGGAAGCGTTCTGATGTGCACCCACTGAGTGGTTACCTTTCTGAGGATGCAGCATCAAGCTACACTCCTGTGGATAGGAGCAGAGATTTGTGTGTGCTCCCATTAGTAGTCATCCTAGAAGTAGGTGATTCCTGAAGTGGAATATGAGGACTTGGGAAATGATTATGAGTCTGGACTTGGAGGAAAATGCTTCCTTTTATGGACATTAGGTGCAAGGAGGGGCCATAGTTTGGCCAAGTTTCAATGAAATGGACTTAGCTAGAGAGATTCTTGGGGGAGAGTATGCAATCTCTGGCCTCCTGGAGAGAGGCTAGGAATGAGATGGAGAGCCAGCCTAGCACTGGCCAGGGAAGGCCATAGCAGGAATTGTGGTTATCTTGTTAATATAATTCTCTCCTACTGTTCCTGAGCTTTCAATAAAATCTAATGAACAATTGCATTTGGTTCTCTGATCTTCTGTGTGGGTTTCCAGAGGAGGACATGGTGTATATACCTGGTTTGAAGCAAGGAAGAAGAGAAGCATCCCCCAAGGCTAGGTGGGGGGTAGCAGCTGTGATCACCAGTGGACAGTCTGGAACCTGTGTCCAGTAGAGCAGGTATTTCACTTGGGTCATCAGTAGCAACCTGAAGGCAAGAGTGAATAAATAAGAGTATTCTGTTCTTTCACTTATATGAGGCAGCCTAATTTCTACAATAAACTGGTTGGGAGTCTGTGCCACCGTAATTTGGGTTACACTGTTATGGCTTCAATTTACTGATTTAGACCCCTGGCTCTCAATTGCAGGTGTCCCGGGATACCTCCCTAGGGAATATTTGGCCATATCTGGTGACATTTTTGGGGTAGGGGTGAGGGTGCTATTGGCATCTATTGGCTAGATGCTGCTAAACATCCTACAATGTGCAGGACAGCGCCCCACAACAAAACCGATCCAGTCCAAAGGTTGATAGTGCTGACTTAGTACCTGACTTAGAAGAAGCTGAATAAAGAGAGCAATGGAGTCACAGTGGTTCTAGCTCCCTTCGATGCATTCACTCTTAAGTCGCTCTCTGCAAATGCTCACGGGTTGCAGGAGAGGCAGCTTTCTCAGGGAATTCAGCTTCACGATGGCAGAGCCGAATATAAAACCTGCCAAGCAGAGATTCAACCTTGTTTACATTCTTGCTGGCAGCTAATGAAGAAGCTGCTGTGTACTTGAGCCATTATCTGAACCAAAAATAACACATGAAAATGATTAATTTCATCTAAAAATAGGTAGGAGCTATGCTATGTCAGCCATGATAATCAGGCTCTGAACTGATTGTGCTGCAGCTTTGAAGTGGAACTTGGGAACAAAAGAAAGGAGCAAATTTGAGCCCACAGCAATCATCTCCTGCCTTTTCTTCTCTTTCTTCCCTTTCCTCATTCAACCTCATTCCTATTTCTCCTTTTCCTCTTCTTATTTCTTTTTTTCCTCCATTGCTTCCCTTTTCTCAGTAGTTTCTTGCTCATCTCTTCTTCCTCCTTTTTTAAAAAAAACCACACTCCACCCTCATTTCACTATCACCACCATCATCCTCCAGCCTGCAATGGATCCATCCCCATCGCTTAGATTTCCTACAGCAGGACCTGTCTCTACTTGTGGCACATGAAATAATGTTAGACAGCATGTAGATAACCATTAATTGCTAAAAATCATAATTATTTTTTAATAAGAAAAAAATTTCAGTACATGTAACCTATAATTTCATGAATATTAGTGCTTAAGATTACACCAAAATGTTAGGTATTTAAGCTAAAAGGTATTTCAATTTAAATAAAAAGGTAAGTAAATTACTATACTGGTTTATATTAGGAAGGACCCTATGCAATTGCTGATAATTGATCATTTTTAACTTATAATAATGACAATTTTGTATGATTTTACATAATAGAATAAAACTCATCTTCTTCAGCATGTTCAAGGTCACTTAGTATCTGGCCCCAATTTATCTTCCAATTCTGAGTTTCCAGTTTCCCCCTAGATGAAGCTTCTGCTCTGATAGATCACCAAGTATTTACCAAAGGCCAATTGTAAATGAGGCACTGGGTTAGGTCCTAGTAGTGCAGATATGATTCAGATCAACAGTCCCCATCCAGCTACTGTTGACAGAGAAGACAGACACATGGTTTCAGGCAAAATGTAAGTATTAATATTAGGGAGTGGTTTTTAACTGGGAGTTCTATTGCCACTTAGAAATATTTGGGAAAGTGAGATGGAGATTTTTGGTTGTCACAGTGATGGGAAGTCTCTTTGATATTTACAGAGTGGGAGTCATGGATGCTAAACTTCTTCCAATGCATACAACAATCCTATTTGATTGCTTAGTGAAGAACTGACACACCTCAAATGCCAATGGCAGCTCCATGAGAGACACCAAGGGGCAGGAACGCCACTAAATACCCTACAATGTACAGGACAGCTTCCCACAATAAAGAATTCCCTGGCCTGAAATGTCAATAGTGCTGAGGTTGAGAAACCCTAGAGTAAGTTAAGAAATGCAAGTGACTTACCGAAGGCTGTGCAGCAAATTGGTGTCAGATCAACCCAAACTTAGGACATGAGGACAGCAAAGGATTGAAGAAAGGATGGACTATGGAGCCAGGGAATCCTGCTCCCAGTCTTCCCTACTTACCAGAAGGCTCCTGACTCTCATCTCACATTCCTGCTTTGTCTCCTGCCTCCTTCTTATCACAGTTGTGTCTCCAATTGCCAGGCTGTTTTATTTTGTCTGTTATTAAATCTGTGTTCTTAATCTCTTAAGCCTCAGTTTCTTTATCTATTCATAACCTAATAAAATTGACATCATAGAATAGTTGAGAGATCATGTGTGATAGGATACATGGAAGGGTAGAGACGGTATTTATTATGAGCCCACTATGTGCTGGGTTCAGCTTTAAGCACTTTGTAAGTATCAAGTCACCTACTCCTCACCATAGCCCTGTGAGGTAGGAACTATTATAGGTTCTATTTTATAGGTGAGGCCACTGAGCCATAGGGAGGTTAAGTAACTTGCCAAGGGATCCCAGCTAGTTAGGTGGTGTGGCTGGGATTGGAACTCTGAATTCATGTGCTTGACCACTGTACATACGGCACACTCCATCTTCAAATCTGGGCACTGTGTCCTTCTCTTTTCTCTTCCACCATTTCATTTCTCTTCCATCTGCTAGTAAATGCTCCCATGCTGCTGTGGGGAGAAGGTGCCCTGCTCAGAGCCCATATCTCTTCTCTGTGTACCCTCCTTTGGGCACAAGTTGGGTATCCAATTGCCAGGTTATTTCTACTTGATTTCTGAATCAGTAAGATCCAAGTTGTGACCAGTGGCATCAATCTAAAAGATAAGCAAGGAAAAGTCACTGGCTCAGGTTCACTCAGCCACAGGGGTTTTCAGAATGTACTAGTTTCCTAGCTGGGGCAGCCATAAAAAGTACCACAAACTAGATGGATTAAAACACCACAAATTTTGTTGTCTCATAGTTCTGGAGACTAGAAATTTAAAAACAAGTGCCCAACAAGGTCATACTCCCTTTGAAACTTACAGGGAGATCCTGTTTCTGGTAACAGCAGCAACGGTTGGTGTCCTTGGCCTATAGATGCATCACCGCATTGTCACATGGCATTTTCTTTGTATGTGCCTGTCTGTGTCTTCTCACGGCGTTTTCCCTGTGTGTGTCTCTCTATGTGTGCTCTTTTTTTATAAAGACCTAAGTTATATTGGATTAGGGGACCACCCTACTCCAGTCTGACTTCACCTTAACTAATCCCATCTGTAATGACCCTATTCCCAAATAAGGTTGCATTCTAAAGTACTGGGGATTAGAACTTCAACACATCTTTCTTCTGATGGGGGAAAGAAGTGGGAGATACAATTCAACCCATTACTCAGGGCAAACTTCTTTCTGTCTCCGTGGCTCCCATGGAAGCTGGGCTTTGCTCAGGGCTCAGCCCCATCTGAGCCTCATTCTGCCCTCCTCAGGCTCTCTTTAGAGGGCAGAAATTTTGTTTGCAGCTTCTTAATCTTCAAGGAAATGAGGTATCACATGTCCTTGTCAGAATTCCTGCTATTTCATACGTTAGTTGATCCAAATAAATGAGCTCTTGAATAAACACCATCTGGCCCTGCAGAGTCACTTTCTCATTGGCCCTGTCTCTGCTTCCCGTCAGGGGCATCTGTCTCTATCCATGTCACTATTACCAGACTCCATGGGTAGAGCCCAGCGTGCTTCCCACTCGGATCTCTGCATCGTAGCTCCAGAGATTCTCCAGCAGGTCATGGGCTGGCTCTCTCAATGCAGTGCTATTTCTCAGTGTCTCTAAAAGTGACGATATGCAGAAGATTCTTTTTTTTTTCTTTTTTTGTATTCTTTTATTAAATGTGGAATTATAAGTAAAACAAAGGATTTTACTTATTACAATGACTTTCACAAAATTTAAAACAGAAAAGAAATATTCACCTATATTTTCTCCATGGTTAACAGGAAAGAACTGTTAGAAACTTCATGTCATATTTTAATCAGACACATGTATATTTTTACATTAATTGCAACACATATACAGTGTTCTCTGTTCTACCTTTTTAATTTAATATTATTTTCAAAATAATTTTTTACGTTGCAACATGATCATTTTAATGATCGCAAGATATTTCCATTGGGTTAGTTTACCATAATTTAATGTTTCAAACCGTCTTATCAGACATTCAATGTTTGGGGACATTTTTTGTTACTTTAAACAATAAGCTACAAACATACTGCAATGAATTTATTTGTACAAGTTTCTTTTTATTTTTTCTTTTTGTTTTGAATTGGTGCCTCAGGACGAAGCCAGGAGAATTCCTTTGTCAAAGGCATGACCATACTTACTCTTGATTTATTTTACTGATTTGGTCTTTTAAATGATTTTTCCAAGTATTTGTGTTTCTGTTTCCCCTACAATCTTATAAACACTGAGTTTTGTACTTTTAAATTTTCTCTAAAATTATCTTACTAAAAGAGATACTTAATAGTCTTAATACACATATATTTGATTAGTAGTGAGAACAAATAGCTTTATAAGAATCTTATTGTCTAATACTTCTGATGCATGTAAGAACGATGCTTCTCTAGACCTACGTTATTTGGCAATGAACCTTTTCTAGCAATCCATACACCTTCAACAAGAATAAGGAACATCTTTCTCCCAGCCTCCTCTTCCTATTTCCACCCTTCTAGCAAGCTCTTTGGGAGCTCAAGTAGCTGTGGGTGGTGGAGTTATCTATGCACTTCAGCTCTGCTCTTTCTGTAACCAAGGCATTCGTGGACCACAGGGGCAGGAAAAGAGCAATTCGTATCATTAGCAGATGCTTCAATGACTGGGGGTAGGAGTGGTGAGGTATTCACTCAAACTCCTTCTGTTATACTGACTGCAGGGTATGAGGTGTGGATGGTTTGAATCAGGAAGCTGAGACCATAGTATTAAGTGTCCCCAAGTCACAAACCAAAATACATTAGCAACAAAAGGCAGAACTATGGATCCTAGTCAATTATGTTCTGAATACAAATTTATAATAAAGTTTTGCTGGAAAGGAGAAGGAATAAAGACAAGAAAGGAAGATGTGAAGGAAGGATCTAGGCATCTGTTGGATACTTGGCCATACCAGGGGTCGGCAGACATTTCTGTAAAGGGCCAGATAGTAAATATTTCAGGTTGCAGGCCAGACGGTCTGTCACAGCTATGTAGCTCTGCAGAGTAGCACAAAAGCAGCCGTAGACAATACTGAAGTGAATGTGTGTGGCTGTGTTCTAAACTTTCTTTATGGACACTGAGATTTGAATTTCATCTAATTTTGATGTGTGACAATATATTATTTTTCTTTTGATTTTTTTCTTGATGGTTTTAAAGTGAAAAAACTTTCTTGGTTTACAGGTCATACAAAAACAAGCAGTGGGCTGGCTTTGGGCAATGGGATGAAGTTTGCTGATCTCTATGCTTTACTTTTAGAGAAGGAAGGATGGTGCAATGAAATGGCTTTCAACTCTCTTTTAGTAGAAGACATTTATAAAATCCTAAATGCAAAGTAGATGAAAGCGTCCCTGCTGCGGTTAAGGAGAGGAGAGCCTGAAAGCTGCTCCCAGCCGTTTTCTTCTCCTTTCTCTGCTCCCACTCACAGCGAAGGCAACCTCTGGATCACCTCTGTGGAAAGCAGGCCGACCTAGAAATCCTGAGACCAGAGTTCAGCCATTCCTCTGCTTCTCCGAGCCCTTGCACGAATGGGTGATCATTAAGTTGATTAGTACAATTAGTGGATGTAAGTCTTTGAAGGAGCTGTGAGACCTTGGACTGGGTTCTCTAGCTCACTGGTTTCAGTTTCTTCTTCCTTAAAAATCAAGTCGGAGGTGAAGAGACAAGGATGGAATGATCTCGGAGGTCCCTTCCAGCTTTTTCAGAATTCTAGGTTGTGAATACTCCAATATTGGAAAGGTCCTGGCTCATTAAATTTGTTAAGTATAAAGCATAGCCTTGGCGTCACTCAACTAATTAGAACTATTTTCTCAAGCCCTTGCTCCAGGGTTGATTAAACATTATTGGAACTCACACGAGAAGAAATGGTGGTGTGGTAATGGGAATGTATTGAAGCTAAATCATCTAGACTTCTTTTTTAGCCCACTAATTGAAAAACATGGAGTGCTTCTTAAACTGGAAGGTCAGTTCCGTAAAGTTAGAAATGATGTATTTTTTCTTCTTCATAGTGCCAGTAAGACCCTGAGCATAGTGGGTGCTTTAGAAATGTTATTGATGTTGGCGTTACTGATGATGGCTGTCCCTCTGGCCCCTTGCAGGCTCAGTTACAACCACACCAGCCTACGTTCTCCACTTCAAATATACTGAGCTCATTTCTGCTTCAGGGTTCCCTTTTTTCCTCTGACTTGAATGCTCTACTCTAAAGTCTTTATGCAGTTAGCTGTTTCTCTTCATTTAGATTTTGGTTTTCATAGCATTGCCTAAGAAAAATCTTCCCTACACACCCTGCATAAAAGGGGTCCCCGTCCCCTGCATTCCCTATCACTGCCCTGTGTGGCAGGCAGGATCTAGTGATCTGTACCCCTATTAGTCACACCTTCATGTGGCCTCATCCCGCCATCTCACATGGAACTAGAGTTGGTCTGTGTCACCAACACGAACCAACATGGCAAAAGTGGTAACTTCTAAGATTACATTATAAATGACCGTGGCTTCCATCTTGGGTGTTTACTATCTCTTTTGGATTACCTACTCTGGGGGAATCCAGATGCCATACTTTGAAAACATTAATGCATCTGATGGAGAGGTCCATGTGGAAAGGATATGAAATTTCTGGCACTAACCAGTGAGGAATAAGACCTGCCAACAACCACCTATGTGAGTTTGAAAGAGGATCCTTCCCCAGTTGAGCTTTGAGATGAGGCCACAGTCCTATCCAACCACTTGAGTACAATCTCATGAGAGATCTTGAGCCAGAACCATCCAGCTAAGCCATTCCTGAATGCTGATTTCAGAAGCTATGCAATAGTAAATGTTTGTTGTTTTAAGCCAAGTTTTCGAGTAATTTATTACACAATAATAGATAACTCATATACTCTGATTTATTATTTTTTGTAATATTTTTCATTATCTGACATTCCATTATTGACTGAGTGGGGAAGATGGAGTCATAAAAGTAATTTGCCGCACATGTTGTAAGTACAATGAGAGAATTACGTTTCAGTAAGTGTAGATTGGTGGTTTTCAAAGTGTGATCCCCTGGTTTTCAAAGGGGCCAGCAGCATCAACATCACTGGAAACATAATAGAAATGCAAATTCTTGAGTCTCAGGCCAGATCTACTAAATCAGTAACTGAGGATAAGGCCCCCAAAACTGCATTTGACCAAGTCCTCCAGATGATTCTGATCCACTCTCACAGTTGAGAGCTTGTTGATGTACCGTTGTGGGAGCATAGAGGAGGGCTGAGGATTAAAAGAAGGGATTCCAGGAAGACTTCCTGGAGGAGAATGCAACTGAGCCAAGTAGGTAAAGATGATTTCATTCTAAGTTCCTGAGATGAGGGCATTATCAGTAGAATCATAGAAGTAAAGAGTATTGTTTTTCTAAAAAAACCTGTAAAAGTGATTCTGTTACCAGCATAGCAGGAAGTCTTCCTAGCAGAGTTCACAACTGTGTAGCAGTTTTCCAAGACAAAGAAGTGAGAAGAGAATTCCAGGCAGAGGGAACTGTGTGAGACGAGGCCAAAAGAGTAAGGTGCCTACTGTGATTGCACTGAAGGATCATAAGCTGTGGAAAGTAGCAAGTGATGAACCTGAAAATGTATGTGGGAACTAAATTACTCCAAGCTGGGAAAAGGATCTGGTGTGTGGACAGCAAGGTGAGCACAGAGTTCCTTGAATTCTAGCATTCTGAGGCCAGAAGGCGGGATGTCATGCAGCTCTGAAATGGCAGGGAAGCACCTGTACTAGGAGACCTTCAAGGTGAGGGAAGGAAAGGTAGCTGTCCTCTTCCCTTCACTGGCTGTGCTGCCTCCAGGCGCCGGATGCCTCCCTTTGTCTGCTGAGATGACAGGCTTTTCCAGTCCTTCAGGCAGCAGTTGCTGGCAGGCTTAATCACAAAGCGCAAGTTGTTCTTGGGACCAAGATAGACAAAGAAACTGCTTTCCTTGTACCCAGTAGGCAAAGCTCCTTCTCACACCAAGACTGCCCTTGCTCTTCTGGCTCCCGCAGGCATTGCTCTCCAGAAGGAGAACCTGCCCATGCTCCGCACCCCAGTCATTTCACTAGAGCAGCATCCAGTGCATTTGCATGTAGCTTGTCTTTTTGGTTAGAGGGCTGGGATTGACTTCTCACAGCATGATTACAGGGGCTTGCCCTTCGTTGAAGTCACAGGCTCTGTGTTGTATCCAAAGCAAAGAGATGTGAATAACCAATCACTGTATTCACAGCCCAAGGTACTGGGGATTGACTTAAAGCTGGTTTATTACATGGGGATTTGTCTTTCACACATAGGTCCATTTGGTTGTGTTCCTGAGGAGGTAGGTGGCTTCTTTATGGTCACTGCTCATTTCTGGAGATGCTCTGTGTTCTGTGAGGTAAGCTACACACTATTGAAAGACTGTGAACACTTACTGAAAGAATAACAGATAGAATAACAATAAATAAATGAATGAATGAGTGAGTGAATGAATCCTGGGGTAAAAAGAATTTGGACTTTGAGCCAGACAAAACTGGGCTCAAATTCCAGCTCTTGTAGCTTATATAGGCCACATTGGGAAAGTTATTTTGCCTTTCAGAATATTTATTTGCTTATCTGTAAAATGCTGCTCTTACTTTATTTGAAAGATTTTTATGAAGAACAAAGGAAATCAGGCATATAAATGTACCTAGCATGATGCATAGTACTTGGTAGGCACCTTTGAATTGATAGGTATAAATTAGTGGTTTTCAATTTTGGCTGAACATTAAAATCATCTTAGGAGCTTGTAAATCCACTGATGCCTGCATCTCACCCTTGATCAGTGGAATCAGAATGTCTGAGGGTGGAGACTGAGGGTGGAGACTTTTCATTGACTCCCAGAAGTGATCTGGATGCCCTGGAGGGTTGAGCAGCACTCCTATCACTGGCAACTATGAAAGGTGATTGGCAACTCTGGCTGCAAATTAGAATCACCTCTGGAGCTTCTAAAAGAAATAATACCTGGGACCTGCCCCTAGAAAGTCTGCTTTCATTGCTCTGGAGTCTAGGGGGGGGGGATGAGTGTTCCAACTTCAGAATTTTTTAGAAGCTCCCAGATGATTCTAATATACAGCCAGGATGGGAAAAGACCCTCCTTCTCATCCATCCATCCACTTACCATACTAACTCATTTTGTGACTATAAATCATGAAGACTACTCACAAATCAGAAGTAATTGCTTCTTTGCTTAACCTATTACCACACTATTTTCACTTATAGTTTATTCATTTATGCCTTATTATGATTTACAAATCTAACTTCGATTAAAAGTGTAAGCTCCTTGAGATAAGAAACACAATTTTTATCTTTCAAGAATGTAGCACACTAGTCTAATAGTATGTTCTTCAAAGTTATCAGAAACCTATATTTAAGGTTCTTTTCCATGAATTTCCTTAAAGAAGCAGTAATTTTTTTTAAACTCCAAATCTTCTTTTATTTATATAAAAATGACATATTTAGCAAAAGATACACTGAGAAAAAGTCGCCCTGGCCCAGGAGAAAAGGCAGGGAGCTGACAGGCCTTCTGAGCTCTTGCTGGGGGTGTGCTGAGAAGTGCTGGGGAAGGGTTGCTGGGGGGCCACACGAAGGAGAAAGCCCCAGTTGGATCAACACTGTCGCAGGTCTTGGGTGGGACTCGCAGTGACCTCGCTGCCATCTCTTGGGAAGAGGCAGTTAGTGCTGCCCCCTGGAGTGAGAGCCGCCCCTGGTCCCTGGAGCGCACCCACCAAGGGGTACAGACAGGAAAGAAGCAGCACATTTTGGGCTGCAACCAATTGTAAACCACTTTTGTGAGATAAATAAAGGTAAAAAAAAATAATTGCCTGTGGGTGAGGAAAGACTTAGGATAGCCACGGTTAAAGAAACAATTGACAGGAAATTTGGTTATTTCTGTGGCATACAACAATTTGACATAATAATCAGAATTATGACTATTAACTTATACTAAGGCATATCAGATCCTTTAGAAATCCCATACAATTTTGGAACACATATTAACCTCACACATGTAAATATAACTCAAAGATGGTTAAACATTATTTCTTACTTGACAATGTCTCCTACATAACTTATACTAAATGAGACTAATATGTCTCTCTTGGTCTTCCAAGGGCCCTTTTTTGAATGTTTAAAAATTGGCATTAACTGATCAACACATAAGTGCACATATGAGAATAACATCTATTGGATGTTGGGCAGGGGAGAGGCGGGAGGTGGGAGGAGGGAGAAGGGAGAGGGGATGGGTATACGCATACACAAAGAATGCAATGAGCACCACCCGAAGGATGGACATATTTGAAACTCGGACTTGGTGGGGGGGTGGGCAAGGCAACATACATAACCTAAACATCTGTATCTCCATAATATGCTGAAATAAAAAAAAAAAGTTAGTATGAGGTGAAAAAGTCTTAATTTAAAATTTGAAATTTGATTTTGGGAAGCCTGTCAAACATGTCAAAGGTTTAAAACACTTGATCAAAATAGAATGACACAAGTCACTGTGACATAATAGTCATTCATTTAGCCAAAGTGACAAAAGATTTTTAGAAGCAAAACCTTTACTTTTTGGTAGAGAGGAGATTCAGTTTTCTAAACAAAAGACATAATTAAAATAGTATGAGGCAAACATTTCTCTCTTTTTTGTTTTATTGAAGTTTACTCAAAAGGTAAACCAAAGTCTTTTATTATATCTTATTAAAACTATATAAAAATCTTGTTCAGGAGAGAAAATCAAATTCTTTCTTTGCATTGGTGTATTATTAAAACTAAATCTAATTTTAATAAAGCGTCATAAACAAGTGAAAAAAAAAAGAATCTGGCACAGTACCTGGATGTGTAAACATACATTATTATTTGTGAAATACCTAATTCCATCCAGAGAGTTCTGAAAATATTATAGTTGGTCTTATCCATACATTTAACAGGAGTTGCAAAACTGCATGCTTATACTGGGATCTGTTTTATGAAACGATCAATTAATCTGTTAGGATCCTTTGGGATGCAATTGCAAAGAAGCCACTTAGCTTACGGAAAAAAACATATTTGTGTGTAACTATATATAAATGTAGATAAATATAAAACACACACACACAGATAGTCTAAAAGTAGTGTTGACTTGAGATACAGCGTTATTCAAGACTCAAATAATGTTACCATGGCCCAGTCAGTCCCTTTCTCTTCCATTTTCTCTAAGTTAGTCTCATTCTGAGACCAATTACCTTCCTCCTGGTAGCAAGATGGCTGCTGAGGAGCCAGATTTAATGTAATCTCAGGTTTAAGTTAAGCAGAAAAAGTTAGAGTTTCCCAGAAGTCTAAGAAAAATGTTTATGGTAGCACATTGGCTCCAATTGAATCAGATACCCATCCTTAAATTGTTCACTAGGGATAGCAAGAAGAAATATTGTGATTGCTTTGGCTGTTGGGGGTAACTCACCCAAGGCACATGGGCTGAGTCTGATGAGAGGATGGTTTCCTAGGAAACAAACAGAGCATGATTATCTGAAGAAGGACTACTGGATGTTGGCAGCAAAGTCTATAAATATTGTAATCAGAATCTATTCAGGAAATTCACTTAAATATGTTTTAAATAGAAAATTCAATAGTTTTTTTCTATCAAAGAGCAAAAGAGGTTTTATCATACCATATGGATAAATATCTTCACATATATTTTGCATTATAATCTTGAAAGAAAATTCAACATAAAAATTTCTCACATGAACACAGGTACATTTCAAAATATCATGCCATAGTGAGACATTGCTCCTGCTGATATTAATGGAGAATGGTATTACTTCTAGACCTTCCTGATCACTGCTTGGCTTCAAGGGAATCAAGTGTGTGATTCTAATTTCCACTTGGTAAATATGAGAGAGATTAATTTATTCATCCATCCATCCACCCATCCATCTACCCACCTATCTATCTTCCAATAAACATTAACACTCACCCATTTAACAAAACCTATGTGTTTTGGGCTCTCAACTTTCTAAGACAAATAAAACAGTTCCTTCCCCCAAGGAGCTCTTGAGGGGACAAACATTTGTGAACTAACCATAACAGAGAATGATAAATGCTTTCTCAAGGGATGAACAAAATGCTGCCAGAGCACAGAGCAAGTGGATGGCTTGGTGAACAGTGCAATAAAGCAACTGGATTCTTAGGAGAAGAGATGCTGAGTCCACAGGTGTAGATGGCATTCTCTGGGGCTTCTCACACTCTCCCAGTCTTTGGCTCACCTTCCTAGGAAGAGAACTCTTTATCCCACTTGCTTTGACTTGTCTCTGCAACATCCAACAACCTATATAAATTAGGGAGAAAACTCGCATGAAGGATGTGCTCTTAAAAAAGTAAACAGCAAACAAGAAATCTATGCCTCAAACAGATCTCTGGTCAGGTCATGTTATAAATAGGTTCCAGGGATGCACCTGGAAGGAATCAGGACATACCTGGACCACATGTATAGGAAAATGTAACAGGGGCAGGGGAGCCTTCATTGCTGCCAAACCCACTCGTGGTACGATTTTAGGAGAGAAGACTTCTCAAAGTCGCGGTCAACTCTATACCTTTTCCTTAATGCTTTGATACACTCACAGATATGCCTGGAAAATACAGTTCTTTAAGCTGCTGTCAGTCATTTCTACCTCAATGTGGCTGAGGGGACTGATCAGAGGTGAGTTTGGAAAGGGAGAAATATCTTTATTCCACTCGGTTAGCATGTATCTACTGCCTTCTAAAAGTTGAACCTTTGCTAGTGTTTGGAGATATAGAAACAAATACAATGCCTGTGTGTTCTCAAGCGATTCTCAATCTAATGGAGAAATGGCACTAATAGTCACAGGGCGGGATGTAAATGGGAAGACAGAAGTGACACCGCGTCATTGTGTAAGAAGCATTTCACCCACTGTGGGACTGGCTTACTGAAAATAACAGAGGGACCCAGTTGTCTAGAGGTGTTGGCATCTCTCCTAGAAGTTTGTTGAGGTTGAGCCTAAGCTGGGAGCCTGAGCTAATTGCAGTATTTTGTGTGATCAAAGTATTTCCCTAGAGGAGTGAGTTTGGTCTTTCACATGTTTTATTTAGGGAAGTAATTTTCTCAAAAGTAATCCTGAAAATGACATAATGATGACAAAACCGAAGATTGGTATATCCCAAGTTTTGACTAATGATGTTAAAATTGAATAGATATCAAGCATCAGCATAGAAGAATTTGAAAGGAGATACTAGAGAACCAGTTTCATTAATTTCAAAAGTCCTTCTTTCCCATGTGAAAAACAAAACAGTCAGAAGCCAATAGAGGAAAAAGATTATGTGAGGAGGACTTTTGGGGAGGGCTAATGAACGGCTGTCAGTCTTTCTCTAAGAAGGTGTCTGTCCCTCACTTTAAGCCAAGCAAGAGGGGTGGTTCTCGGAGATCTTTTAGAGAGCTTGATGTGTTTATCCAGGAGTTAGAGGTGAGCCCAGGGGACTCTAGAGAATGAAAGAGAAAAACTGGGGAGCAGCTTGGTGGCCTCGTGAAGGACAGGTGACTCTGTCTCCCCACCCACAGCAAGCGTGTTGGGGAAGAAGATATGTGAGTGTCCTCTGGACCAGATGTGGGCACGCAAGAGAGAGAGCTGGCCTCAAGTTCCTTTGCTATCTGTCCATGGGACCACCTGGGGAAAGTGTGTGGTGCGGGGTATGTGGGGTAGGAAAAGAACTCTATCCATGGCTTAGGTGAATCCATGTCCCGTACAAGTGAGGTTGCAGGTAGCAAAGGCATTTAGCCCATTTGGAGCTGCCCTGCTGAAAAGTGTTCAGTCCATAGGGTTCATCCATTGGGGCCAGAGAGAGCAGAGCTGTTTTATAATAGTACCAGCTAGGCAAGAACTTCCTTATTTCCCTTGCTTCTCTTTCTTCCCTTCCCACCCTCATCTGAGTGGGAAAGAGGGTCAGAAACAATAACTGGTCAGTGGAGAAGGTGGCAAGTGAGAAAGTGAGACCTGACCTTTCCAAAGGTGGACTGCCTGCCTACCACAGGCTCTAGCAGTTAGGGTGGACCAGGGGAAAGGACATTCTTATCCTTGAATAAAAACAGGAGTTTTGGTGAATGTATTGGGCTGAGTATTTTAATTTCTGAACAGAGATTGTGCATTTGAGACTTATAAGAGTGATCCAAAAAGCCATGAGACAACCTGAATTTTCATGCAGTGGCAAAGGGAAAATTATTCCCCCTGAGAAAGTTTAAAAGGGCAATTGGGGACAAAAAAATGAATAAAACTAATTTTATGACTAAATTGTAAGAGTTCTGCATGCTCAGTGTCCTTATTGCACACATGCTCTCCTCCATTAAAAGAGGACCCATAAGAGAGGAACTGAAGCTATGCTGGGACAACACCTACGTGTGTAATGGATGGTGGGCGGGAGTCCATCTGGACCAAATTAGCCCCCGCGTGGGTCTGAGCATTGGAGCAGGAAGTCATTCCGAGAGCTGCCTCCTGAGGTAGCTGTCCAGAAGAGAAACTCCTTGGGTTACCCAGTTTATCTCAACTCCATTAAAAGCCAGCTCAGGTCTTTCTTGCCTGAAGGGTTTTCTCTGACAAGAGGAGATTCATAATTCATGTTGCTGGCTCTCATCAGGCCTGTCACGCATGGTGTTGAACACGGACTTCCTGTCTCCTTCAGAATTTGCCTGCGCCATACAGTGCAGAAAGAGGGGGCTGCCATCCCCAGGGCAGCAGTTCTTGAATTTTAGGCGTCATCAAAATCACCCAGGGCTCTTGTTCGAGTAGAGCCCGGCATTCTTCCCCCAACATAAGATTCTGTTCTAGGAGGTCTGGGGTGGGGCATTAGAATCTGTATTAGCAGCAAGGCCCCAGCATTTCTGAAGCAAGTGGCCTGGTGACTACACTTGAAAAGTAACTGATCCAGAGTTTATATTCTAAATAAAACTTTATTTGCAAAAAACAGCAGCCATAGATTATTGTCCCCAGTTTAGAACACTGCAGTTGACAGCACACATTCCAACTCCTACCCTGTTGGCTCTGGAGGAACAGGATTCTTAGGGAAGTGAAGGACTCACTCTAAGCAACGAGCAGTCAGGGGACACAACTGAAAACCATACCCAGGTACTCTGCTTCCACATGGAATCCTGTTTCATCCATAGTCCCAGCCACTGTCAGGGACAGGGTATCACAAAGATTTTTTAAATGGTTTCTTGCATATGGTAGCTGTCATGATAGACGTGTGCAGAATCTTTAATAAACCAGAAAGCTCAATTTTCCTTACTCGCTAGATACTTAGCATTTACTGTAGTAAAGGAGTTTACTGTCATGAATACTTTCAAGGGAGGACCTGGAATCACATTTTTTTTTTTTTCATGCTTGTGTCTTCAGACTCTGAAACAGGGATCTAAATCTGAAAATTCTACAGGGCCCAGACATTGCCCATTTCCAAGGTGCAGCAGCCACCCAAATCAGGACAACAGCTGTCCTGCAGAAACACTGCCCCTGTGCTACCGAATAACAATTTTTCCAAGAGACTCTAGAAATCTAGCTTTACTATAAAATATTCTGATTTTAAATATTAGCAATTTCTTTCCAGTTTTAACAGAAGGCTCATGCACATCAACTGAGCAGGACAGTTACACCAACTCTGACACTCACATTCCACTTATATAAATCACCAATTGTTGATCTCTGACCTAGCGTACAGTAGGTGCTCCACAAGTGTTCACAGGAGGAACTGCATTTTCGTTTTATAGATGGGGTTGTGGGATTCAGTGACTGTCCATAACACAGGTCAGTGCTCCTTCTGTTAAATGAAACCCAGCGCCTAGGTGCTCCGGCAATCTCTCTTCCTCACCACTCTCTTTCAGTTAGAAGGCTATTGACAAATGGTTTCTCAATCAATTACTGAAATCAGTCAGCTGCAACATTCACAGGTCAGGAGAGCACATCAACAACTGTCAGTAGTCCAGACAATCGTGGTTCCCATTTGTCAAACGTGCAGTGTCTCCCCGTTAAGTATGCATCTCCATCCAAAGCGCGGAACCTCATAAATAAGTGGCTGCCGCAAAGCCCTTTACGAAAACAGCCCAGAGAAACGAGATCATGATGGAAGTGGACCCAGCTGAAAATCCCATAGTCATTCAGTTGCTTAAAACAGTGCCCTGTAATAAAACACTTAACACAGGCATTGAGATTTTACAGGACAGACTGAGTTGTCTTTGACACAGAAGAGTAATATCCAGCACCTACCAGCCTGGCATGAACTGTTTCCCTCAGTTTTCTGGAGCGCCAGCGGAGTGTGTGTGTGTGTGTGTGTGCGTGCGTGTGTGTGTGTGTGTGTGTGGGGGGGGGTGGATGGGAGGCGGGAGGCCTTTTCTCTATTTTGCATGTGAGAAGCCTTCAGTCTATATTCCTCCTTGAGTGACAGCATTTCCGGGAAAACCATATGGTGATTATTAAACATTTATATAATGCCATCTGTATACTCAGTGCCTCATGAATCATAAATGAAACAAAGGCTCTTCTCAGCAAGCTGAGGACTTCTGTAAAAACTAAACCGAGAAAATAGAAGGAGGCCAAGCACCATGAGGGGCCTGTCGAGAGGGACGGTTGAGTAAATGCAGAAAGGAAGTGAGGGGCCCCCAGAGGAAACCTGAACAACCAGAGGCTGAATGCCTCTAGGTTTAGCAGGAGCAGGAAAGTAGTGCCAGAAAAATCAATAATTATAATAATACTAATAATGGTAATAATAATAGCAATAGTAACAACTTTTATTTTTTGAGCTCTTAGTGTGGACTGGGTAAAAAATTAAGTGCTTTACATTCAGGGTTTTCCTTAATGCTCACTACCACCGTATAAAGTAGGAATTACGGCTTCATTTTGTAGATGTAAGAACTGAGCTCAGAAAAGTCACATGACTTGCCCATCCCCAAGACCTGCTAAGTGGCAGAGGTGGAATTGAGGTCCATGTCTGTGAGGCCTTAGGTATCCTCTAGTGAGTCTTGGGGGTCATGAAGACGTGTTTATCTTTCTTAATTCTTTTTTCCACTTTGCTGGCTTAGGTGCTATGGCTATGAAATGAGCATGAGAGAAGGCCCTTGCTTTGATGTCACCTCCTCTCTGATGCTTATGATATTTATTTTTCCCCCTTAGTGGCTAGCAAAATACATAATTATAAACATAGTAATGACAACTACTATTTATTGAGTGCTTCCTATGTACCAGAAATTTGTGTAAGTACTTTGCATATATTATCTTATCTAAACTTCATGACAATTCTGTATGGTAGGTATATTTATCCCATGTTATGCCTAGAAAAATTGGGACTCAGAATAAAATACCTTGTTAAAGGATTTGAATTTATGTTTGTACCACAGTAAACATTGGGCTGTAGGGTCATTGAGAAAAAAGTAAGCCAATATCTTATAAAAGAAAGATCCCAAAGAGGGTAAGGTATTTGTGAGTGATTACAAGGTAGAAAGAGGCAGTGGATAAAGCTGGACCCTGGGTCAGCTGACTCCTCTTCCAGAGCTTTTTTTCCCCACTGCTGTGCATCATGTTCCATACCTGCTTCTGTTCTGTTATTTTTTGGGGGAAAGCAAAGCAGAAGTCAAGAGCACTCTTTTCATTTAAACAACAAACAAACAAAAAAGCACAGGGAACCCAGAATGAGATTAATATCAAGACTTTGGAAACTGCCTGATTAAAATAATAGTTGATCCGACTTAAAACCCACATCAGATCATCTTTGCAACTGAGCTGATGCAATTGGTTCTAACAATGGTCATTAGGATGGACAAATAAATGACCGGACAGAAAGGAACAAGAGCCGGTGATGAAGTGGCAGCAGATGGACACAGACCTAGGTCTGGTTCACTAAGTGCATTTTCCCAAGGAAGAAATTCAGCAGTCTTGGTGATTTCCTCACCCAATATGAAGATCTCTAATTTATTACATACATATTTTGGGCTGAATTTTTAGAGCAATATGATTTTTTATTTATAGAGGAATTTAAATACAGCATTTTTCAAAGTGTAAACTTCAGATCTAGCCATCAGCTGGAGTCATAAATCACAGCTGCTTCATTTCCAAATCATTAGGGAAACTGAAAGCTTAAAGTATTTAATTTATCTGAACCACATGGGGTAGTTTATCATTGTGCATGATGTACCATTTTTTTTATTTCAATGCTGACTAGTAAAATTTTTAACAAATCATGCTGAATTTTGGGGGTGTATGAAGGCAACGCAAATCTTCTAAATCTCCAAGGAGTAGGTAATGTGACAATCCATATGAAAAAAATTGCAGAAAAGGAAGTTTACATAATACTGAAGATATCTCTGTGATGTGACAGGGTAGCTTATATTAGAATCCGTTTTCATGGATAGGTTCTCTTATTTTTAAGAGAGAAAAATATTGGTGGTTTGATGGATAGAAATGGATGAAATGAATGAATAAGATGGATGCAAAATGGGCTAGTCTTGTGTTGGTCAGAAAACACATTATTTCCCTTGCTTAAAGGTTTCTCTCTGTAATTAAAGTGAATCCTATAGTACTTGTCTTAAAAATTATCTTGTATCAGTAAGAAAATATCTCAGATTGCTTGATGGGTAAATCCTTCTTATTTGATTGCATCCAGCCTCTAGTTCATGACTGGAATAGTTGAGTTACTTATCTCTCTTTAAACCTAGGTGGTAGGTATTTTTTAGAATAACAAAAATTTAATGTATTAATGCCAAAACCTGAGATATGAGCTCAAATCTGTTTTGGTTCCAAATCCCTCAAGATGAGACAATCCCAGCACCATCCATTGCTCTGTCTGCCTTTTAGAGAAAAACAGACAGCCTAGGTGGGAGTAAGCTGATGTGAATATAATCTTCTCAGCTTTAAATGGGTTTGTCTCCCAAGTGTGACTCTACATTTACCTATTGTTTTCCTTGTGCATTGAAGCCTTCGTTTGTATCTTCACTCCTGTGTTCACTGCAGCATTATTCATCATAGCCAAGACATGGAAACAGTCCAAGTGTCCATCAGCAGATGAATATATAAAGAAAATGTGCTATATATACACAATGGAATATTTGCAGCCTTAAAAAAGGAGAAAATCCTGCCATTTGTGAAAACATGGGTGAACCTGGAGGATTATCTGTAAATGCAACAAGGCAGGCACAGAAGGACAAATACTGCATGATTCCACCTTTATGATGTCTATAATAGTGAAACTCAGAGAAGCAGAGACTACACATGTAGTTGCCAGGGGCTGAGGGGTGAGCAAAATGGGGAGTTGTTCAATGCACATAAAGTTTCAGTCATACTAGATTAATAAGTTCTGTAGGTCTGCTATACAACATAGTACCTACAGTTAGTATTGTGCCCTGCAAAACTTGTTGAGAGGGTAGATCTCATGTTAATTGTTCTTATCATGACAGAAACAAAAAGGGACATAAGGAAACTAGGAGGTAATTTCTATTACCTCACTTGTGGTGATGGTGTATTTGCATATATCCAAACTCATCAAATTGTATGTATCAAATATCTACAGTCCTTTGTATATCAATTATATTTCAATAAAGCTTTTTTTTTTTTTAAGAAGCACTTCTAGAATCCCTGCAATAAGCTTGGTGATGTGCTAGGTCTAGAACATTCCATCCTAGTCCTATACATGCTATTAGAAGAAATTTTAGAGAAAATTAATTTAACAGAGTTTATCTGAACATTAATGGATTCATGAATCGAGCAGTGCTCCAAACTGGAAGAGGTTCAGAGAGCTCCACTTTAGCAGTGTGAGCAGAGGGCTTTTGTAGACTGAATGTGGAAGCAAAGCAAAGAATTACTTGATAGTTTACAGAGAGGTGTTTGCCTTACTTGGGTATGATCTAGCGGAAAGTCTCTAGTTAAAGGTTAGTTGGTGATTTCTCATTGGCTAAACTTAAGTTTTATTTTATTATTTCCATTGGGCTTCACTTTGCTTACCTAGAAACCCCAAACACTGGAGCCATCTCAACCTAATGGTTTCCCAGTTATTTTTTTTAAAAGCATTAAAACTCAAATTTGGCATCAACTTGACATGAAGTTACTTCCCAAGTTTATCCTATAATTTTTCATATTTATCCTATAAACCTTTCTGTAAAGATTTTTGAGTCACCTAAAATCTCTAGTTGTATCCATTGTGTTTTTTCCTCATCACTTTTTAAATTGAGAAGTTATGAAATAGTTCTGAGCCTCAGTTTTCTTGTCTGCAAAGTCAAGATAATAATACCTGAGATTTTCTTTTCTAAGTTGGGAAGATTAGATGAGATAGGATAATACAAAATATAAGTACAAAGAAGAAAATAGTACTAATTATTGGGCTTAGACTTAACACGAACATTGAGCACTTAATATGATGCAAACTATCTATGTTAGAGTCAAATGAGAGAGATAATATTATTATCCCCGTTCTGTAGACGAGTAAATTGAAGCTTCAGAGAGGTTAAGTACTTGCCCAAGATCATGGTCTTTTGGACATCAACATTGCATAAAGCTGCGTGACTTTACAGTGAAGCCTCAGAGAACCCTGAAGAGTGTGAGATGACTGCAGAGATGACTGCAGTCTTGGCACTCAGCTATGGAACAGGTCGGAAGATGTGCAATGTGCATGTCTGTGGAATATTTTAGCTTTGGCTACATGTTCCCGCACCACATAGCTGACAAATCTGATTGAAAATCTTTTCAATGGGCAACACATGGCAGCCAAATGAGAACACTCACATTTAATAGGTACATTTTACATGCAAGGCTATGCTAAAAACTTTATGTATTTACTTTATTAGAGCCTCAAAACAATGCTATGTGGTAGGTGCTAATATCCACATTTATAGGTCTGAAAATGGAAGTGCAGAGAGGTTATTTATTTATACTATGCTTTGATTTATAAAGATTCAATAACACATGTTTACATGTTCACTTAATAAAAGAGGAAAGAAAATATGAATATGAACATACAAAGTGAGAATCATCGAAAATAAAGGTAAGGGAGAACATGAAAACAGAAGGTAAGTTAGGATTGATGCAGATATCATGGTCCTATAGTGTATTTGAGTTGAGTCCCAGACAAAGCTGTGAGCTTGCTGGCTGCCAGAGCAAAAAGAAATACAATTAGTTACATGATTTGTCTCATCTCTAAAAGGGGAAAAACATATGCTCGAGTATGTCAGAAGCAACAAAGCTTTCCTGAGAGATAAGATGGCTATTTATACGAGGTTACAGAGCCAGGAAGAGGTGGTGATTCTGACTTTGGAACCCAGTTCTGAGTGTCTCTCAACCCTGTGCCCTTGATATACAAAAAGTTGTCTCTTATTCTACCTCGCTTGTGGAAAAGGTGTGTTTGTTCTGGTTTCCGTCAATACAGTTTTGCCTTCAGCATTCACCTTGCTTCAGTATAATTGAAGTGTTTTGTCATGGATAGAAGGAAAAGATGTTAAATTTTAATTCCTTCTGTGCATAATGTGGATAAGTTTATTTATTTCTCTCTCCAGCTAATTCAGGAACATAAAAAGTTGGGACTGAAGGGTAGAAAGGGGGAAAGTGGAAGGAGGCACTTCGTGGCAGGTGCCTTTTTAGATGAAATGGGTAGATGTGTAGGGATGAGGAGGATGGCTGATGGCATGACATTCGTTAGGGAGAGAAAGGGAAGGGAGGAAAGAAATGTAAATGAGGTGGTGGCAACCACTGTGACCCCAGAACTGCCTAGGAGAGAGGGAGGCTGTGAGCTAGGAGGCCTCCAGATATAGACTCCAAGTGGGGATAACTGCGCCACCTTGGGACTGGGGAGGGGCTCTACACTCTGCCCTAGTCCTTCATTAGCTTGACCATAGGACCCCCCAACTTTTTCCCTAAAACAACTATTCCCCACCTTCATGAGCGAATCCTGACAATCTTACCAACAGTTGATGGCTCAGGATGGAATGAACTGTAGAGTTGGACACGTCTGATTCCAGTCCCAGCTTTACTATTCTAGCCTCATGGGCATCCTCAAGTCATCCCCTGCCTCTGGATATCAGTTTCCTCTTTTATGGTGTGGACATAACCAACCCTTGGTTTTCCCAAAGGATCATAAAGCAGAATTGAGCCTTATGATGTTCATATAGAGTAAGCAATAAATAAAATAAAACAAGACAGGCAAGTGTTAATTTGAATGAGCTAACCAGCCAATAAATACAGAGCGGTAAACACAGCAGGCTGATTTCTGCTCGTTGGGACCTTGCACCCAAATCGGCAGAGCTCCATGGCAGGCATATTACAGGCTTCACCATTTTATCCCAGAAAATCACTTACTGTGAGGTAGATATTGGTATTTCCATTCTATAGATTAGGAAAAAGAGGTTTAGAGAATTGGCTTTACTTTTTTGAAGCCAGTAAATGACAGAACCAGGTTCAATCCCAGTCCACCCTGTATGGCTTGAGATCTTCCCACCCTGAAGTCATTTGGAGATTCACCAAGCACTGGCCACCAGGTTTCCCTAAATAGGGCTTGAGCTCTGCAGAGAGTTAATGCCCAGAGTGTACAATGATCTGATTATCGGAGAAGAGATTGAACAAGATAGGATGTGAAAAAACTCCTGTTAAAACGTCTGCTAATGTGTTCAAGGAATAGACAAGAGTATGTGAGACCAGTAATATGAAGTTGACAAGGGTGCCTGCCTACTTGGGATGGGATTGCTCTTAGCATAGTGGCAGGAGATGGAGGGGAAATAAGAATAACATCTAGATTTTCTACCAGAATTCTATGTTTCAGAGCAATTTTACATATGCCTTCTCATTCAAACTTGTCCCTTCCTCCACACACCCCTCCCTGCCCTTCTTCAGCTCTCATAATGCCTCACTGGGGTTCTGTCCAGAGCTCAACTCCCTATCTCCTCCTCTAATGGTGAGAGTGATCTTTGGAAAGCCAATGTGACTTGGTCACTCTTTGACCCAATTCCTTTGATGAATTCCCATTCCCTTTGGGAAAACAAGAGTTCAAATTCTTCTCATGCTGTCCTAGAGCCCACCCTTCCCTTCTTGCCTCAGCTCCTGCACTCTCGCATCACGTCCTCAGCATTGTTTCTAGGCTGCTGAGCTACTCGCTGTTTCCTTTGCCTCCACCCACCTTCCTTCTCTTTCCTCTATAAAATCCCATTTTCCTTTCAAGGAGCAACCCCTTTCCCAGCCACTAAGATCCTCCCAGTTGTAATGAGTCACTGTCTCCTCTCTGTTACCACTGCACTTTGTTGATAGTATTTGCATTTCAACGTGTAGCATGGCCTGACTGGTTTTACAAGAAGCAAGCTTGGTATGTGTCTGTCTAGCTCATTAGCATCCTTGAGGTCAGACCCTCTGTCCTTTTTATCTTTGTTTCCTTAGCACTTAGCATAGCACTGGGTACAAGGCAGAGACAGAACATATGTTTGTGGACGTGAATGTGGATCGATTTTTATAGCATCACTAGATCAATCAGGATCTAGTGTAGAAAATAGAAACTACTCCAGTTATTTTAACAGAGAGAATTTAATGTAGGGAATTGGTTAAATAAATGTAAGGTGACTGAAAAGGCAACAAACCAAAAACAAAACAGTGAAGTCACTGTAGGAAGCAATTATTAACCCTACATATATAAAAGAAGAAATTGGGGTTATCAGATCTAGGAAGTTCGGAAAAGAAACCCTATGGATCTGGGACCCCCCTCCCCCTCCCACTGGTACAAAGAAGGTGCTGCCCAGCTGATAGGACTGGTACTTCTCCAATGGCATGATGAGGCTTGTTGAGAAGAGTGGAAAAAAGTAGGAAACTGGAACCAGTTGCTGCTGCTGGATGAAAACTCTTTCCAGGATAACACTTACAGGAACAGCAGGCGAAGCAGAAAAAGCAAGTCCTTTCTTCCTGGACTCTTGCCTTGCAGTTTGGACTATGCCTCACTGCTGGCAGAACAGAACAGGAAGCCAGCTGGCAAAGCACTAATGCAGTTTTCTAAGTCCCAGTGGCATGTAAAAGGGTGGATTTGGAGCTGAGACACAATAGCTTGGTAACTGGTATAATCCCTGTGTGGTAGGAAAAGAGATTTATACTGCCTATCTACACATGGAGAAACCAGTTTTCAAGTGGCTCAGTGACTTGTTCCTAGTTAATGGTACCTCAGTGGCGGAGCAGGTCTCCCACCTTCCTGCTGAAAGAAAGATCCATCAACTGAGCCAGCTAATTGTAGATCACTGGGAGTAAGGACAAGTTCTCATTCACCTGTGGACTCAGGGCTGATGTTCACAATTCACGACTGGCAAGGTATGCAGGCCAGCTGACCAGGATGGAAACCTTCTGGTGCATTGTGGTGCACACCAGCTGAGGAGCAGCTCTATCTTCCTGAGTGCCTGAAACACAGGCACTGAGTCAATGCTTGCTGAATGTCATATCAAGACTGTGTAGCTGATTAAGAAAGAATATCCCAAGAAAAATTACTACTTATAAAAGCATTTTCACAGTTCCCTATATTTCCCCTTTTATATTGATAATGTAAGTTTTATATTATTTATTAAGCACCTATGATATGCCAAGCTATGTGCTAGGAACTCGGCATATACCATATGATTAAAATGAAAGATAAAGAATGAAGATTTTAGAAATTCATTGCCTTCAAGCTCCTTTTGGCACTGGACTCATTCAGAAAGGACTCATGAATGAATGAAACGAAGTTTTGATTACTGGAGGTCATGGATCCCTCATTTGAGGTAAGAAGTAGTATAATATACCAGATGGTTCCTTTCCTCTGTCTTTGCATATGTCTTTTTCTCTTCCAGGAAGGGCACTACCATTCCCTCTGGTTTGGCAGATTCCAATTTAGTTCTCACAGCTCTGATAAGGCATTCCCTCCCCTATGGAGCCTGCTTTTATTCTCTCTCAGCTAGACTAATCGTCCCTCCTTTTCGTGATGTTTTTAAACATTGTGCATACCTCTGCTAACACCCATATGAAAGTGTGCCATATTGTCAGTTTAAAGAGCTGTCTTTCCCAGAAGAAAAAGAGTTGTTCAGGGATAGATCCTGTGTGCTTCCTTCTTGAGAGGGAATTATAACCCAGTGTCTTTTGCTGGCACATACTGGATGCTTTCTCTCAATCAGGTGGGTGATGCTCAGTTAAGCTTCTGGACCAAAGGTGCACTGTGCATTCTTAACCATGGTGATCCTCCACTGGTGTTTAATTGCTGCTTAGATGGCCTATCAGATAAATATTGTGCCCATCTCATGTTTGTTATATTTCCATGTCTACAACATCTTTCAACTCAGATTCTCAGGGCATCCCCCATCTATTGGTTGTCATCACTCTCAGAAGGGCTCTTTGGGGTCTCGCAGCCATTTTCTCCAAGGTGGGGAAACTCTGGGCCTGAAGAAACCCTGGGTCTTCTCAATCAGCCACATGGCCAGAAACATGACTCGCCATGCCCAAGGCAACAGTCAGAATCTCCAAAAGGCACCAAAGCCCCTTCCCTTTATTTTGCTTCACCTTGTGCACATTTTATTCCCCTGCCTTCCCTCACTCCCCACTCATTGATACTTAAAGCTAGAGTGTATTCAGAAGTCATGCCACCCAACACTATCATTTGACAGATGGGGAAATTGAATCCTAGAGAATGTGGGGATATTGGGATAATGAAAGTCCTAGATAATCTTCATAAAAATGACACCAATGAGACCCTTTATTATTCTTACTTGTGTGGATAGGATTGGTCCCCCCCACCCAAACCACTTTGATTTACTTATTTCGTGAACTGGCTGGTTGGCCTTGTCTTGGAAAGGCAGTACACACACTGATAACTCCTTCCATCTCCTTGCATCCTCCACCACCCACTGCTGTTTATAAAGAGAGTAGAACAATTTTACTCAAAATCGTGGCTTAAAAATGAAGCAAAATAAAACCTTGATTATGGAGACATGCTCAGACATTTGGATTTGTATTAATAGCTATGAATGGCAGGTCAGCATTGTGTGCTAATATCATGACATCTTGTATTGGAAAAGAGGCACTGATATTGGGTGGCCACTGTATGCCAGGTACTTTATGTATAAAGAATGCTAAAAGACAGATATTATAATTTTTGGCTTATAGATCAGGCAGCTCAAGCTGAGAAAGTTTGAGATGTTTTAGGGTAGAGGCTAAGAGTTTGGGCTCTGGAGTCATAAAAATACATTAGGACTTCCACCTCTGAGCTATGCTACTACCTTACTCTGTAACTGTGGGCAACACATCCTTTCTGTGCTTCAGTTTCCTTGCCTGAAAATGCAGGTGAATAATGCCTTCCTGATGGAGTTGTTCTAAGGTTTAAATGAAAAAAATTTATGTAAGAGAGTTTAACACTGTGCCTAGCACATACTAAGTCTTTCATAAAGGTAAACTATTATTGTCCAAGGTCACGGGTCTGCTACGAAGTATAATGCAAAGGGCTTTGGGTCAGGTCTTATTTCTACCCATGGTTCTGCCATCCTGCCTGATGTGTTCGGTTGACATGAAAATTACATATAATTTGATTAAAAACCTAGCACAATGACTGCCCCAGAATAAGTGCAAACTCCATTCTTTCAGTTGCTCAGGCAAAAAAATAAATTGGAGTCATATTTGACCTCTCTCTTTCTCTCGTATTTCCCAGATACCCTCAGCAGATCCTGTGGCTCTGCCTTCAAAATATGTCTGCAGTTGGACCGTTTCTCACCACCTCTGCCGTTGTCACATAATCTCACCTAGATTATATTGTGGTAGCCTCCTAACCTGTTTCCCTGCCTGCACCCTCATCCCCTTTCAGCCCGGTCTTCACTCAGCAGCCAGAATCAACTTGGAGAGTGTGAGTTACACCAAGTCACTCTGCACCTCCCATGGCCTTGCAATTTGCTCAAAGTGGAGGCTTACGAAGGCCTCTGTGAGCTGCAAACCACATCCACCCCCAGCTTCACCTGTTACTGTTTGCAGCCCTTTTTTACTGGTCTATATTTTGTTCAGAAAATACTCCCAGAATACCTTGAACCTTTGCATTTTCTGTTCCCTCTGCCTACAATGCTCACTCCTCAGATATTTCCAAGACAATTCCTCTTGCCCCTTGAGCCTCTGCTCTAGGGTCCTCTTATTGATGAGGCCTTTGCCAAACACCCATTAAAATTATACATGCTTTCCATCACCACTGCCACCACCACCACCTTCTGTCCTACCTCCTTTGTTCTGTGTTGTCCTAACCATGACCTGACCCATTGAATACATGAATGATGACTTAGTGATAGCTACTACTTATTGTAAAAGAATCCTAGTATCTAATCCTGGATTGTTTTACTGGCCATGGGACTGTCAACATCCTACTTAACCTTTCCTTGGCAGTGAACTGTAGACAATGATACACAGTTAAAAGGTTTTGCATATTTTTATTTGCATATTTTATTTTGCATATTTTTATTTGGTTGCTTGCTTTTGAGAAGTAAATACAACACCCTTCCAAACAGTCTAAACACAATGGCTGCCAAACACCAGGAGTCGATTAATCATAGTTGTTTTCCATTCAATTTAATAAATTCCATTTAATTTGGTTTGACAATCATATATTGAATTGTATTTTTAAATAAAAAAATAAATTTACAGGCTCTCTTTTGAAAAGGATAAAGAATTAGTTGCGAAAGTGAATATTTACTCAGAATAAGAAAAATCATGAAAAATTACAATGAAGCTGACAAATGTAATTAATGTCAGAAAAATCTATAAAATAATATTTTAATTAATTAGCTTTTTAAAAAAATTATATAATACTTTTTTCCTACTTTCTTGGGCTGTCCTCCTGATGACAATAATTTCTCCATGTCATTTTCTTTAGAGGGAATCAGAAGGTAGCTCCGTCTCTCTTACATGGCTGACTGGAATTTGTTGTTTGTTATTAATAGCTGGGATACACAACCATACAACCTCATCCACAGGCAGACATGCTCTTTGTAGTCCCGCTAGAGATCTGTGCCCTACAAATGTTGGACTGCTGATTCATTCTATTTTGTGACTCCATTCGAAGAAGAAAAGAATACATGATACATTCGTAATTGTATCTGTTGTGTAGTCCACACATCCCATGAGCAGGGTTGTCAGGCTCTGATGGGGCATCCTGACATTCTTCATAACCACCTTCCTTTCGTGGTTGTCCCAGTCCCGCTTTACCAAATATAGGATTCTCCTTCATGCCCAGAATCATGCTATGAAGGCTTGTCCTGAGATGTGGGACACTCAGAGGGACTCTGAAATACTGTTAGAAAAAACTTCATATAATCAAGATGCCATGATTTGTTCTCTTCACCCCATATATAACGAAATATCTTTCAATAACATTTTTTAGTTTAGAAATATTTATAAAATATATATTTCAGCCAAATTGTTGACTCTTATTAACTATATTAACATTCATATACAATGAGGAAAACATTTAAACTCAAAAAGTCTTGTGATCACAGAAAATTGAATGTACACACATGTATCTATGTATGTGTGTATGTTGGGGTGATCAGTGAAAATCCCTAAAGTAAAGTGAAATTATATCAATACAACATTCTCTGGGGAAAGAAAATGGGAAAGTGGGAATATGATGGCAAGGAAAAACAGAATTCTATACAATTTCAACTGTCAGAAAGGAAGTTATACCAGCATGGAAAAAACATTTAAATGAATAATGACTGTATCAAATTACCATCACATTTAAATTAATTTAAGTAGTTTGATGTAAATATTGGGATTTACAAAATGCAAGAAACACATCCTTTGCAACTCTAAGGAAGAATGCTAGATGTCAAACTTAAAAAGTGCAAGGGGTGGATAATTTTTAAAGATCTTGCATTAGGGTAACTCATTAATAATGACCCCCAAAGATGTCCCTGTCCTAATCCCTGGAACCTGTGAATATGGTAGGTGAAATGACAGAGAAGAATTAAAGTTGCAGATGGAATTAATGTTGCTCATCAGCTGAACATGAGATGGGAAGCTTATCTTGAATTATCTAGGTGGGTCCAATGTCATCATAAAGACACTTTACAGTGGTAAAGGAAGACAGAATAAGGAGAACTAGAGAGATGTGACCTGACAAGGACTCAACTAGATGTTTCTGGCTTTGAAGCTTGAGAGATTAGGAGCCAAGGAATGTGAGTGGCCTCTGGAAGCTGAAAAGACAAGGAAATGATTCTCCCTTAGAGCCTCCAGAAGGAGCACAGTCCTGTTGACACCTTGATTTTAGCCTAGTGAGACCCCATTTGGGACTTCTGACTTCCAGAACCATAAGAAAATAAACTTCTGCTATTTTAAGCCACTAAATTTTTGATAATTTTTTATGGCAAAAATAGGAAAAGTGATACTGTACATGATTTAAGCAACATGTTTTACCATTGTGTTTCAAGGAAAAAAAATAGAGTTCTTTATTTTGTTACTTCTCCAAGTAATAAAAATTCTGAATTTAAAAGGAGCAAAGGGATACTTATTCATCTCAAGTCCATGTATATAGCAGTCTGAACTTTTTTAGAAGAAGGGCTCTCCAACTTTTTAGGAGGCACCAGAATCACGCAGCAGGCTTGTTAAAGCAGCTTGCTATATGTGACCCACAGAGTTTCTGATTAAGTAGGTCCGGGGTGGGAATCAAGACTTTGCCTTTCTAACGATATCCCTAGGTGCTGCTGCTGTTGCTGGTCTGAGGACCACACTTGGAGGACCACCGATTAAGAAGGCAGAAAGAGAGACAAGGCTTTCAAGAAATCAAACCTGTGTTAGAGTCTTTTTTTTTTTTTAATGAAATGTCTTCTTTTCCTTTGAGTAAATACTTAGTAGTGGGATTGCTGGATCAAATGGTAGGTCTACTTTTAGTTTTCTGAGGTATCTCCATACTCCTTTCCATAGAGGTTGTACTATTTTGTACTACTTGGCCATAAAAAAAAAAAATGGTGATCTAGTATCTTTTGTAACAACAGGGATAGAATTGGAGACCTTTCTTTTAAGTGAAGTATCACAAGAATGGAAAAACAAACACTGCATGTACTCAATATTAATTTGGAACTAATTAACCAACACTTATGTGCACATATGGAAGTAAAACTCAACAGAAATCAAGTAGGTAGGAGGGCGGAAGAAGGGATGGGTAAATTCACACCTAACTGGTATAATGCACACTATCTGAGTGAAGGGAACACTTACAACTTTGACTCAAACTGTACAAAAGCGGATTATGTAACCAAAGCATGTGTACCCCCGTGATATTCTGACATTAAAAAAAAACTGTGTTAGAAATTTCATACATTAATACATGTATTCTTTATTCACAAAAATACCTCTTTAACCTTAACTCAGAGCTCATTTACTCTATTTTGGATAATATGAAATAATTTTATCAATTTTCCTATCAGACCATGAGAATAAATGAGAAATGGGAAGTACTGGCATTTGCTAGATAGAAGCACATTTGCAAAAACAATAGAGGAAAACAGGCTGCCTGAGAGTGAAAAGGAAAAGTGAGAAACCATATGAAGCTGAAATATTTATATGACATATGAATACATGAAGTCAACAGACATATGGAGTTTAAATATTTAAGTGTCTGCTTCCATTCAGTGAGGGGATGATTAATCATCAATACTTTTTTTTGCTCTGGAATTGCAATGTTCAATACAAAAGCCACTAGCCACATGCGACTATTAAGGACTTGAAATGTGTCTGGTCTGAATTGAGATGTTCTGTATATTTAAAATGCATATGAAACTTTGAATATGAAATATGAAAGGGAATATAAAATACCTTGTTAAGAATTTTTTAATATTGAATACATGTTGAAATGATAAAATTTAGAATATATTGAGTTAAATATATTATTAGACTTAATTACACTGGTTTCCTCTACTTTTTTAAAACATGGATTCTAGAAAATTTAAAACTGTACAAGTGGCTGACATTACATTTCTATAGGACGGCACTACTCCAGAACGTGTCCTTATGTTACAGCATTTGCAGGATATGTGTACTATTCTGAATAGTAATAGATGGATGGAGTCTGGTAGTTGGTTCAGGACTGTTGAGTTTCTTGAAAGCAGAATGATCTATTTCCTTGGTCCACCCCAAACCCTTTCACAGTGCATGGCCTGTGAGTAGTATTTATTTATGTTCGTTGAAAGAATGAATGAAAGTACAAATGAATGGATGAAAGAGTAAAAATGTTTGTGGAGGTATTATACTACCTGGTTTCAAACTATACTGTAAAGCTATAGGTTCCACATGCAGAAGAATGAAATTGGCCCTTATTTGATACCATATACGAAAATCAACTCAAAATGGATTAAAGACTTAAATGTCAGACCAGAGACTCTAAAACTACTAGAAGAAAACATAGGAAAAAAACCATAGGACATTGGTCTAGGCAACAATTTTTTGGATTTGACCCCAAAAGTATAGGCAACAACAACAAAAGAGGACAAGTGAGATGGCATCAAACCAAAAAGCTTCTTCACAGCAAAGGAAATAACAGTGTGCAGAGACCACCTGTGGATTGAGAGAAAACGTTTGCAAGCCACAAATCTGATAAGGGGTTAATATCCAAAATATATAAAGAGCTCAAACACTAGAAACTAAATAGCAAGAAAACAAAACAGAACAACAACAACAAAAAATTAAAAATGGAATCTGAATAGACATTTCTCAAAAGAAGACAATGCAAATGACCAACAGATATATGAAAAAGTGCTCAACATTACTAATCATTAGGGAAATAAAAATTAAAACCACAACATCGTCTCACACCTATCAGAAAGGTTTTTATTAAAAAGACAAAATGTAAGTGTCGACAAGGATGCAGAGAAAAGAAAACCTGTGTGTACTGCTGATGGGAATGTAAGCTAGTACAGCCATTAGGAAAAACAGCACAAAGGTTCCTCAAAAAACTAAAAATAGAATTACCACATGATCCAGCAATCCCACTTCTGAATATTTACCGAAAAGATTTGAAATCAGTTTGTCAAAGAGGTATCTGCACCCCATATTCATTGCAGCACTATTCAAAAGAGCCAAGTAATGGCATTGACCTAAGTGTACATCAACAGATTAATGGATACACAAAATGTGGTACATATACACAATGACGCGCTATTCAACCTTAAGAAAAGAAAGTCTGTCATTTGGATAACGTGAATGGAATTGAAGAACATTATACTAAGTGAAGTAAGTCAGACACAGAAAGACAAATACTGCACTTTCTCATTTATATGTGGAATCTAAAACAGTCGAACTCAGAAGCAGAGAGTAGAACGGTGGTTACAGAGGTTGGGGGGCAGATTGGGGAGAAGAAGGTCAAAGGTACAAAATCTGTCAGACAAGAGGAATTTGTTTTTCATATTTTGAGTTCTATTGCACAGAATGTTGAATATAGTTAATAAGAGAGTATTGTTTATTTCAAAATTGCTAAGAGAGTAAATTTCAAATGTACTCTTTTCAATTGTCAAATTTGTTCTCAGTACAAAAGATGTTAAGTATTTGAGGTGACAAATATGTTAACTATCTTGATTTAGTTATTGTATATTATATCCATAAATTATAACATCACTTTGTACCCCATAATTTACACAATTATAAATTGTCATTTTAAAATAAAAACATTTTAAGTATTCTGTTTAAGAAAGTCAGAAAGTTTTTTCAGAAATATTTCCAACAAAAGTGGATAGAATTTTAAAACTCTTAGTCATTAAGGGTTAAAGTAAATTTCAGTTTTCTAAAAAATATATGAATGTGAGGTGCCTGGTTCTCTAACAATTCAGGAGGAATGACCCACTACTGTCTTTAGATTTAAAATGCCTGTTTCCCTCCAAACAACACATAAATATTTAAATAACAATTGTACTGTAAGTTAGTAGCTCATGAATCATTCATTGAGCGTACATGGATTTGACATACTTACCATACTTGAATTAAGAAGTGGTAACGATATTAAAAAAAAGACCTAGACTTAAAAGTCCTAGACTCAAAACTCACAAGATTTGAAATAGAATCTCAAATCTCAAATGCCCCCAAGTTATGTAAGTTTCACCTTATGCAAATTGTGTCTTAGGTGTGTTGTTCCTCAAGGTACATACTATAATTTTAGGTGTGCAGAACATTTTTGCTCTACGTGTGGAAACACAAAATCGTCTTATGCACAGGTGCAAACTGAAAACAAAAACGCAAGTGGGTGGAGGGAGGAGAAGCCATCCTTTGTGTTTGTTCTATTCCCATGAAGATTCTTTCTGCTTTGGCTTGCATTAGTTATTCAGTGCTATTTCTGGGTAAGTCCCTCCTTTTTGCATTATGGTTAAGACTGGAAAGCAACCAGCTTGTAGCAAGAATACACGCATAATAGTGTAATTTAGAGCTACATATGTAACTAAGAATGCAATATGAAGAAAATCAACACATTTCTTTCATTGCACTTTGACAGTGAAAAATATTTTGAATATACTATGAAAAAGACATGTTAAAGTGCCTATTGCTGCTTTGTTCACTAACCACAAGTGGCCATTAAAATTTAAATTAGAATTAATTAAAATTGAATGAAATTAAAAATTCAGTTCTTTAGTCACATGAACCCCATTTCAAGTGCTCAATGGCTACATGTGGCTAATTGCTACTGTGTTGGACAACGTGTAGAACATGCCCATTATCACAGATGGTTCCATTGGACAGTGAAGCCTTAGGCAATTAATTCTCTTAACTTGTCTGAGCTCAATTTCCTTATCTGCAAAAAGGGAAAAATAATAATTTAGTTTTTAGTTATGTCATAAGATTCCTGTGAAAGTCAAATGTCCATAAAAGTGCTATTCAAGTGGTACATAAAGGTGAATTGTTATCATTATCTTAATCAAGGGAGGGAGACTGGAGGTGAGAATTGTTGGTGGGCATATGGCTGGATGTTTGCTCCGTATAAAGCATAGAACTTTCTTTGATGCAGCCCTGGGTACTGCTATACCGCTGAATAATGGTTTGGCAAAATGTATGTACTGAGCTGGACTGGACTTCTCTTGCGCCCCACCTTACACCTTCTTTATCCACATTTTCTTTCCATTGTGGCAGTAACCAGCTATCGTGCAAGTCAAATCAACAGTTTCTAGCCTCATTTTCACCCTATAACTCTTGCTTTCGGTCCTGGGGCTTCTGTGAAATGACCAATGTGAGGTACCTAAAGAAATCTGCTCAGACCTTCTGATGCATATGCAACTCTGAGGACGAAAGAGAGTGCACCTCCTAGGATAACCCTTGACTAGTGGAAGATGGGAGGTGGTGGATAAATGTTCCCCTCATCTATCCTTTAGGTAGCAATCGTATAGTGCATTCTACAAGGCTTCTCTTCTCAGAAGGTCCCTAAGCAGGACTGAGCCCCAGTTCCCCACAGTGTTGTCAGCTCGATGACAACTTGTTTATTGTACTTGTTTATTCCCTGTTTTACTCTTCAGAATCTTCCCGCCCCCATTCCTTGGGAACACTTCCCCAAAATAAACTTTCTACAAATCCTTGTCCTAGGTTCTACTTTTTGGGGGGATTCTAGGTTAAGACAAGGTCTTGGGATGATTTCCTGCCTTGCATCTACACATTTTTTTCAAGGTAATTTGAGATTTGAAATTTAAACAGGTTGCTTTAGTCTATGGCTTTAGGCCCAAAGACAAATTAGTCACATCTATTAACCTGGCAATTTTTACTACATCTGCAAAGAGAAATGAGGTTGAAGAGAGGGGAAAAGGCAGGGATATGCAACAGTCTCCATGAGAACCCAAGTCCCCCACTATGATATTAAAGTCAGTGCATTTTCTGTGAAGAATTTGTGCCCAGAACTGTGCCTAGCAATATAATTTGGTAGGAAATTTGTTTCTCATCACCAAGTAGCTTAAAAGCAATATTATAATGTTAATTTTGATGTCAGAAGACTTGGGTTTCCGGTTGTCCTTTATCTCAGAACCACATTGGTTTCCTTCATATTGCTTCATATTTTATAACTACTTATTTAGAAGGTAGACTGTAAGCTCAGTGAGGGAGGAACTATGTCCTTTCACTCAACACTTTATCTCCACACCTAGGACAGAGCCTTACTCATTGAAGGTGCTTGGTAAATATTTGTTAATTTAGTGAATGAATAATATTATTATTTAGTTTTTACTTTGTGCTGGGCTAGGAGTTGGTAAAGAGTCAGTGGGCCAAATTCATCTCATAGCCTCTTTTTGTAAATCAGGTTTTATTGAAACACAGCCGTAGTATTCTTGGCCGTATTGTCTATGGCTGCTATTGAGCTTCAATGGCAGAGTTGAGCAGCTGGGACAGAAGCCACATGATCCACACAGACAAAAATATTTACTGTCTGGCTGTTTACAGAAGAATTTACTGTTAGACTCTGTGTTGGGCCACAGGATACCACAGAAACTAAATTTTCTGTGTGTGCCATGACCTGAAAATTGTTGAAAACGTCTATGTTAAACCTCTCCTCACTAGAAGCTATTATTCTAGAATAACACATACCAAAGCATAAGGAGGATTGTTTGTTTATAGAATTTGAAGGTACAGAGGGGAGAGGCCTAAGAGCCTTTTCAGTGGGACCTAGAACACGGACCTGGACAAGGCTACTCATCTACTCATTCTCTTGGTGTAGTGTCTTCAGGGCCTTAGCAGGGAATAGAAGAGTTCACTCTTTATTTCTCCCCCAAATTCCCTACTCAGAATATTGGAGTTGTAATTTCTTTTAATCAGATAATTATAGTTACCAATTTATTGAGAGAGTAAACTCCATGTGTCTGTTATTCATTCTATCTGTACTGAATCCCTAAATCCCAGTACCCTGCTTGTGTATGATAAATGCTTATGGAATTCATGGAATTTTCACCATATTATAGATGAGGAAACTGAGGTTCGGTCAGGAGAAATAGTCTCATTTGCTGCAGATATAGAAGTGATGGTCCCTGTCACCTAGCTAGTGAAGAGTGGAGGTAGATTCATACTTGGGTGCACCTGACTCCATACCTGGGTTTTCTGCCTTGCAACCTGCCACCAGGTAGCTGTGCTCTTGAGCCAGACCCTTCAAGCTTCCGGGGCTTACTTTGTTCATTCATAAACTGGGCAGAGAGCTGGGAACTAACTGGATGATTGCTAAACTCATTTCTTAATTTTGGAAGTTCCTAAAACAGTGTAAGTTATTAATATTATTAACAGCCTTGAACTTAGAAGCCTGTTCAATTTAACTGAGTTAGGAAAACATTTTCAAAAATAGGGCAAAAGTGAAGGAATCCTACAGTGGCTGAGCAATATAATCAAATAAGTTCTGTTTTATAGGGATTCAGGCCCCCATACCACAACTAGGTCAAAAATCACTTGAATAAGACTCAAAGGTCAAGTTGACTAGAAAATAAAACTCAAATGGACTAAGTGGCAAAGACACAGCCCACTTTGCTTTCAAACTAATACCCTCTATTCGAGCTGGAAAGGGCTTATCTCAATTGCCTCATCCCATGACAACACTTCACACGGGTTCCTTTGGTTTTCCCAGTGCAGTAAATCTTATCTTTCTTTAACCCATGCTAAGTTTTTTTTAATTATATTTTTTTCTTTTAATTATGAGAATTGTATTCTTTCTCTGTTCATTTTCAAGTTCAAAGGCATGCTCTTTAAAAAATTCTACACTCAGATCACCTTATCTGTGACCTGCTGCCATCTCATCAGGTTTATTGTCAAAGCCACAGAGAACACGGTTTAGTTTTACTTTTATGTCCTTACTTGCCCTGGGCTGCCCAAGTCATTCAGAAAATGTGGCCCAGGGACATGAAGGCCATTTCCTTTCCTTAATTCCCATAATTAATTGCTTTTTAATCAGTAGCAATGACTCTTTGGCAAATGACCCTGCTAAATATTTGCTTACTCCCCTCGTGAGCCATTCAACTTCGGCCACTGAAACCACATGGTTAGTTGCAGATTTAGTGTGATGAGTTATCTTGGGGACATGGAGTCAGATCTTGATCTTGCTGGGCTATAGAGTGTTAATCATTAATTGTGGAGGCTGTTCTGATATACCATGGTTGTTGTGCTCAAAAACTTTGAATACATTTGAAGAAGATATTTTTTTAACAATCACTAATTTATTTTTTAAAAATATTTAGTATTTATTGCATTTTCTGTTTTAAGTGCCAGGACATGAAGATGAGGCAGACAGATTATGCTAATGCCTTCCTGGGGACTCTAGTGCAGACAGACAGAAAATAGAAACTAGTAACATGCTCTTGAACAAACAAATGCACAAGTGATTGGTGATAAATGTTATGAAGGAAATAAAGTAGCATGATGAGGTAGAGATTGCAGTATGATCCTAAAAGTAGAAGGTCAGGCAAGTCATCTTTGAAAAGGTGGCATTTGAACAGAGATTGAAGTGTTAAAAAATAGTCAAGCACATGAGGAACTGGTTGGGGTAGGGTGAGGGTGTCCAGGTAGATGGGACAGTAAGTACATAAACTCTGAGGTGCGAGGGAGCTTGGTAGGCTTGAAGAATACAACTGAGTGCAATGTGAGAGCTTGGGGGATAGTACTGCAAGGTCCAATATGAAAGGTAGGCAGGGGTCAGATAATGCTAGACTTTGATACCTGTGTAAAGAGTATAGGTACCACTTGTGTGCTGGGAGCTCTGATGGGTACTAAGAGTGTAAAGGCCAATAAAACACGTTTGTAGACCAAATCAGCTGTCCTGAAGGCTTCCCCTACTCACATATTCACAAGTGGTCACTATCTCAGCAGTGGCAAAACCTTCGTGTACTCTGGTGGAGCACTCTCCACCCCCAGGACCTCCATCAGTGAGGCTCCTGGGGTGCTAAGACTTGTTCCATCACCATCACACCCCTCATCCTTTCCTCCTTAGTCACCATCAGAGGCCAAGGTTCCCAGATAACCCTTTATCAGTGGACATGCCTCTAGGCTTCCCAAATCTGACTATATCCCTGCCTCTCCCTAAATACCTATGTCTGCCTGGAATTCACAGCCAGCCATGAATAGATCCCCTACATTCCAAGCTCTCTCTCTGAAAGGTCCTATTACCTCCTTGATCTAAATGAAGACTTTCTGTCCCCTGATGAAGCAGCTTCCTCCTATTGGTAGCTGTTTCATCTCTCACATCGCAGATAACTTATGTCCTGAGGGTGAGGGAGTTATTTTCTTTCCCTCTGTTGTCTTTTCCTTACTTCAAAAATCCCAGCTTCTTTGAAGCACCTCATTAGACTTTATTACCCAAAAGTACTTGGCACAGAAAAAGTGCTTCCAAAGGGGTGGCTTTAATTACATATTTTATCACTTTATTTTTGGTTTTCAGAGCATTAGGGAGAACTCACAGTTAAGGGCATAGTCTCTGGAATCAAATAGCCTGAGTTGGATCCAGTCTTTGCTGATTACTAATTATGAGAGTAAAAGAGGTTAATTTATGTCTTTGGGACTCAGTTTTCTCATCTTTAAAATAAGGATAGGGAAGATGTGAGGATTAAATGAGGTAATACACATGAAGTACTTCGAAAGCTGTTTGGCATATCGTAAGTGCCATATAAGCGTTTGCTATTATCTTGTTATTATTATTAATTGATTGATAGCTTGAGTTTTTGGCCTACTTCTTCCTCTCCTCCTCACTGTCTGACATCACTCTGGGCAAATTCAGTGTCCCCGGAGGTGGGATCTCTATGGCTCTGACCTTTCAGACCTTTGGCCTCTTTACTTCTAACAGTTTCTTCCTCCACCCACCTCTGCCACCTACTCACGTGTTCCTGCCCTGGGCTTTGTCATCTCCAGCAGCTGCATCATGTCCAAGACTTGATTTCATACATCCCACTTGCATATGGTTATCTCCTCTTCTGCTAGCTTATTCATTCCAGTGTCTGCCCCCAGAGACTGACATCATTGATCTTAAATCCTTTCAACCTTTTACAGCTTTGTCTTTACTGTGTCCCCCCCACCACCTTGCTTCTCTCATGCTCCAATTTATATTTTACAGTTCATCATTAACATCAGTGCCTTGAAAAGCCCCTTTTCTTCCTTTTCTTTCTATCCTCTTGCCACTCTTGACTACAAAAGTACTAGGTATAACCCGATTGATCACTTAGCCTGAGCTTGTTCCTGAGAAGTTGAAAAATCACAACATTGCTTTGTGCAGCCGCAAAGTTCAGACGTGCACTCGGGTACCAGGCAATTCTATATTTCTATGGCGAATTCACTTTCCCATTCTCTGAGACGACCATCTTCTCCCTCCTTAAGTCTCTATAACTGCTCCCCATTCCTGATGTTTTATTTTTATACTTTACTGCAAAAATTTGATTAAGTCAGACACGCCCTCCAATTCCCTCCACTGATTCCACACCCCTACCTTGATTGTACCTTCCCTCCTGTGATAACTGAAGTTCTGCCTCTACTCCTCTCAAAGACAAACCATTCCTATTGCTCTTTGGGTTCTACTCCTCTAACACTTCAAAGTACTTCATTCTTACAATTATTCCCCTTTTCCTCAGTGCTGCCAATCTTTCTCTCTTTGTTGGATCAATTTCACCAGCATGTGAACGTGTTTTAGTATCACTTATCTTACAAGAGAAATAAAAACCTTGACTTGAGCCTAGGTCTCAATGACTGATATCTTCTCTGGGATCCTCTGGATCTGCTTTCAGCTTTTCTCCTCCTTGGAACCTGCGTTAATGGGTTCCATGAACTTAAGTTTCCGGTTGGATGTGATGAATAAGCAGCCCCTGCAGGAGACTAGAGGAAGAGAGAATAGAGTCAGGGTACTTACATTCTCCCTTAGAAAATGTCCTCTGAGCAGAGGGTTACTGTGCCATCCCTTGAGGTTTCCCATGCTCTGTACATATCTTCATCCACAGTCCTTTTCTAAATAAATTTTCCCAGAATTATCCTAATTTGACTGTGCCATCTCTTTCCGTTGGAATCCTGCCAAATAAGGTAATCTTCTAGCTATGGCTCCATTTCTCTAATATCACGATAATTTGGCTTTTCTCATATTTTACTGGCTGCTCCTTCTCAGTGCCCTTTCTGGATACAGCTCTTCTTTAAATCTAACAGATCTCTATATGTCCAAGGACCCCAGGGCTTTGTCCTGACTTTTACCTCAGGGCCTCATGGCTTAGGATACCTTCTATATGTATTAGTGACTTTCAAATTTATATCTTCAGCCAAAGCTCACTCTGAATGACATACATACCTGTAACTACTGAGTAGATACCTTCACTTGGAATCTAATAAGCATCTCATGGTAGCAGGTCCGCGGTGCACCAATGATCCTCTTCGGTCTCAAAGGAATCTGCCTCTCCTCAAGCTTACCCATCTGATTTAAGAATACCACAACCCACCCGGTTTTCCAGGCCAAAAACCTAAAAATCATCCTTAACTTATCTTATTCCTTATATCCCACATTCAACTCAACAGTAAATCTAATCAATTATTTCTCTAAAATATCCTAAATCCACCCATTTTTCACCATCCCTGCTGTTGTACCATCTTCTCTCACCCGGACTCTTGAAATATTAATAGCTTCACATTTCGGATCCCTGTACTCACTCTTAACAGACCAGGCTGTACCTTGTAGTTGGAGTAATCTTCCTAAAGTGTAAACTAGCCCGCTTTAAATCCGCTGGAGCTCTCTCACTGCTCTCAGGATAAAATCCAGATTTATCATCATGGTCTCTGTGACCTTACATGTTTTGATCCCTGACCACCGACCTCTGTGGCCTCACTCTCTCTTCTACCCCTGCTCATTCGCTAAGATCCAGAAACATCGAACCTTCTTTTTTCCCTTGAACATTCCACATTCATTCCCACCCCTGAGCCTTTGTTCATGATGTTGTCTGCTTGGAATCACTCCTCTCATCTCTGCCTGGCTCACTTCTTCCCCGCACTAAAATAGTATTCTCTCCCCAGTTACTCTCAGTCACATCACCATATATCACCCTCTTCATTGCATTCATCGATGCTTAAAATTATCTAATTTACTTATTTGTGTATATGTTGATTATCTATCTCTTTCCATAGTTGATAAGACAGTCACTGCACAATTACCCCCACCGTTAGTATTATGCATGCACATGACATGTATTTAATAATTCTTGTGGAATAAATTAATGAATTAAATAACACAACAAAGAAAACAGAATTAAAATTGTGATAAGTGCTGTGAATATGAGCAAAAGGTGTCATGGAAGCTATAATACAGGGACTCACTTGAGACTGGGTAGTCAACAAAGGACTTTCTGAGGAAATGACATTTAAGGTGAGACCTGGAAGTTGAGTCAGAGTAAGTGAAGTGTGGGGGAGGAACTGTCCAGGCCAGGGAAATGGCATGTGTAGGCAATCTGAGGCCATGAAGAACCTGGTACATTAAAGAAATGGAAGGAGGCCAGTATGGATGAAGTGGAGAGTGGGTGACATGACAGGCATGAATTTGAAGGTCTTAAGTGGAGGCCAGTCATGGTAGGGCCCTACAGAAACGTGGTAAATGCTGAAATGCAGGTATGCATAAAGGGGGAAATGCCCAGGAAGGGCAGCTGCTGGAGCTGGAGAAGTGGAATTCAAGAAAGGCTTTCCAGAAGCAGCAACATTGAGGCTGAGATATAAAGAATATGTAGGAGTTACCAGAAGGATAGCAATGGAGAAATAACAAGAGCACATAGCAGGAAGGCAAATAGGTGTGAAGCAAGAAGGATGTTCTGGAACCACAGGTATGGTGTGTCCAGAAAGGTACATCAAAGAGGAAAGCTCTGGAAACATGTCTTGCCTGCCTTTACATCTCCAGCCTACACTAAGTAGTTAATAAATATTTGTTGAGCAAATGAATGGAAAAAGGGAAATGCAAGAGATGAAAGTGGAGATTAGGTAGGGGCCAAGCCAGGAATATTCTTATGTCTTTACTAAGGGTATAACATTTTATTCAACAAGGATGAGGAATAATGAAAAATTTTAGGACAGAATTGACATTAGGAGATGGAAAATCAGTCAATCCAGTGTTTTCTCAGAATTTTAAAGAGTACCCCACTTAATGATTGACTTAAGGAAAACTTTATTGTTCATCTACTTGATTCAATGCCAGACACACTCACAGTTGGCTAAATATAATCTTACTGTGAATCTTGAGCCTTATGGTATTTCCAGAATATATTGGATTCTCTATTCTAGGATTTGGACTTGGAGTTGAATTCCAAACAAAGCTTTCCATTGGGACAATTGCAACTTAAAAATTATTAGCTTTAAATAGAGTATTATTTCCTATCATTGATTATTTTGGTTCCTAAATGTCAGTTTAATAATAGGGGATTTGAGCCAGTTTTGATATTTCAAAAGTCCAACACATTTACCAGTGATTAGGATGCACATGCTGATTGAATTTCAAGGTTCTTCCATGCCAAAAATAAATGTTGACGTGGATACGGAGAGATAGGAACACTCATACACTGCTGGTGGGACTGCAAAGTAGTACAACCTCTGTGGAAAGTAATATGGAGACACCTCAAAGAGCTAAAAGTAGAACTACCATTCGATCCAGCAATCCCATTACTGGGCATCTACCCAAAGGAAAAAAAGACATTTTATAAAAAAGATATTTGCACTAGAATGTTTATAGCAGTACAATTCACAATTGCAAAGATGTGGAAACAACCCAAGTGCCCATCAATACATGAGTGGATTAATAAAATGTGGTATATGTATACCATGCAGTTCTCCTCAGCCACAAAAAACAATGGTGATATAGCACCTCTTGTACTATCCTGGATAGAGCTGGAGCCCATTCCACTAAGTGAAATATCACAAGAATGAAGAAACAAGCATCACATGTACTCACCATCAAATTGGTATTAACTGATCACCACTTACGTGCATATACAGTAATAACATTCATTGGGTGTCAGGCAGGTGGGAAGGGGGAGGAGAGGATGGGTATATACACACCCAATAGGTGCAGTGTGCACCATGTGGGGGATGGACATGCTTGAAGGTCTGACTCAGGTGGGTCAAGGGCAATATCATATAATCTAAACATTTGTATCCCCGTAATATGCTGAAAAAAATCCAAATTTAAGATTCTTTAGAATTAGCTGAAATTACACTTATTCAGTGTGGAAACATTGATTAGCATGACTGATGGTTTGAAGCGGTGACAGCCTCTCTGCTGAGCAGTGTCCCTGTGTTCAGATCCATACCTTTCCAATCATCTTTGGAGGACCTGAGACCAATTTGTATGAAACAGCAGCCATCAAACATTCCCGAAAAAGAACTCATCCTAAGAAAAAATTCACTCAAGGAGCTCAAGTTCTGGCCAATGGCAATGAAGAGGTGTTGAAGGGAAGGCAGAATTCAAAGCACAGAACTATCTGGGTGGTCTTACAACTTAGTCATTAGGAGCCAGGGCTTTGGAATGTTACATAACTGGACTTAAATTCTAGCTCACCAATTCCCACTTTGGACATTTACGAAATCCTTTGGAGCCTCAGGCTCCTCACTCTAAGGCTGGAATAATCATAAGTACAATGTAAGTTTGTTCTAGGGAGGAGGCTATGCATGAATACTTTTGCTCTAAGTTTTCCATAAAGAATAAAAAGTGGCTACGGTCTGTCCTACTCTGCTCAAGCTTTCTTAGGCCTTCAACCATTGCCCATGTCCACAGCCTAGTCATCCTCACACGCTTAGTTGCAATGTGACTGCACGCATGTGCTGCCCACTCACTCTGTGTACAATGCAGCAAGATGACACTGGCAGTACAGGACCTAAAGCCTGGGCGTTGGAGCCAGGTAACACTGCCTGCTAAAGGCAAGGTGTGATAGGCAGAGTTCTAAGATAACTTAACCCCTAATGACCCTCACTCTTTTATAATCCTCTCCTGTTGAGCATGAACTGAACCTGTGAATATGGTGATGTATGGCAAAAGGTATTTTGTCGATGCAATCAGGGTCCCTAATCAATTCAGTTAATCAAAAGGGAGATTATCAGGTGGGCCTGACCTAATCACATGAGCCCTTTAAATCTGGGTCTAGAGGTCAGGAACAAAGGAAGTCTGAGATTCAAACAATGAGAGATATTCAACATGTTAGGGACTCTCCATAGCTGGCTAAGACAACGGGGACCATGCAGCAAGGAATGCCAGTGTCCTTTAGTATCTGAGAGTGGTCCTCAGATGACAGCCAGCAAAGGAGATGGGAACCCTAGTCCTACAGCAAGAAGGATCTGAATTCTGCCAACAAACTGAATGAGCTTAGAGGAACTTTGTTCCGGATGAGATGAGCATGAGTTGAGTGAACATGATGATTTTGGCCTTCTGAGACCCTAAATGCAGAACTCAACCAGGCTATGCCCAGACTTCTGACCTATGTAAATGATGAACTAACAAATAGGTATTATTTTAAACTGTTAAATTTGTACTAATTTTTCTTGCAGTAATAGAAAACTAATATACATTTGCCTACCTGGAATTTCAGAGTAATTAAGAACATAAGAGAATCTTGCTGGGGCTTTCTGGTACCTGGAAAAGATTCCTTATGGATTGGCAAAATTCTCCTAATTCAAACAAATCTCTCTGGGATAATGAGGATCATGCAAAGCTGCACTCACTGACTAGCCCCCAATCTGACGAGTCCTGAAAGTCTTTGTTGAGCATACAATTATTACACATACCAAATGTGTATCAGTCATGCAGAAGATAAATACCACACTTCTACTGGGTAATGGAGGAGAGTTTTATAAAGTGACTTGATGAAAAGGTTTGGCAAAATAAACACAGAGTGTACAGTACCCCAAGTTTAGCAACACTAGTAAACAGTCCATACCCCTAGGGGAAGGCTCTCCAGTTTCCTAGATCTCTTCCCTGATTGACTTCCTTCAATGGTGTATGGTTACCAACAACTTTCTCAGTAAGGGTGTCTGGTAGGCAATATTTTGGAAATTTGAATATCTAAAAATACTTTATTATTTCCTCATACACTTGACTGGTAGTTTAGAGGGTTATGGGATTCTAGGTTGGAAACAATTTGTGCTTAGGTGTTTGAAAATACTATTCCATTGTCTTTTAGTCTTTAATGTTAATGTTAAATCCAATGTTATTCTAATTCTACATCCTTTTAAGGTAATGTTTTATACTTCTACTGCAACTTTTAGAATCTTTTTATCTTTAGAGTTTTAAATTTTGCCACTATGCCCCATGATGTGGGTCTTTCTTCTTTCTTCTTTAATTATGTAGGGCATTTGTTAAATCTCCTTAGTTCAGAAACTCATATATTTTGATTCTCTCTGTGTGTGCATACATATTATATATAAAAAATAATATATATAAAAATAATATATATATGTAATTTCCCAGCTGATTTCCTCCAATCTATTCTCTCTGTCATTTTTTCCCCTAGAACTAATATCTATTGATATTAGACCTCCAGGATTGTCTAATTTTCTTACCTTTTGCCAATTATTTTCTATCTTATCATGTCAAATTTCAAATTTCTGAAGAGTTCTTCAACTGAATAGTCTAATCATTCTTTCTCTCTCTTTTTGCATTTTAGTTGTGTGCTTTCACAAAACAAAAAAAAAGTCCAAAGAAGATTTTATTCTCTAAATGTTTATTTTGGTATCTATTTTTTAAGTTCAAGATTTTCCTCAATTGTCTTATGATTCTTAGCATTCCACTAATAGCTAGAATGAGGCATTGAAAAGTTAATTGAGGTTCTCTGTGTGTGACTGGGCTTGTCAGCTGGTGGCCCTCACCATAGAGTGATCAGAGGAGGATATGCTATTTATTGTGATAGCATCTGATACTATTTTGAGGTTATTTTTTTTCCTCCAGAGATGGATAATATCCACGAAGAAGAATTCTCCAGTGTTACAGGTGAATGACAGTGTTTGGGAGAAACTGTAAATACCACTTTTCAAAATGTATATTTTGATTTAATTTCTCCATTCTATATATCTTCTCATACCCACTCTCAGCTGGGTCTGATGTCTCCAAGTCCTTGTCTTCTCCAATATAGCTCCGATATTATAGTAAATGTCCTGTGCTTTGCCAGGCTGGGAAGAAGTGCTAAATAGTTGTTTGATTAGTAGGGCTAGACAGTGAATCTATGGTTCTAACCTCTCCTTACAAATATTTTCAATCAATCCTCCCATTTTTTCTCCTTTTGGATATACCTGGTGCCAATAAGCTATGGGCCTTTCTGAGTCTTCCGGCATTAACAAGCTTTTGATTTTCCTAATATGGGTTTGGGTTTCAGCTTGCTATGCAGTCCATTGGCTGACTCTATCCTTCTGTTTCCCATAGTCAAACATTTAGTTGACATTTCTCAACTAATATCGTTACTTTTCCAGTTCTCTTTGTTCTCATAAGTTTGTGTCTTTTTTTATTCCTTTACAATCATTTTATTGATTTCTATAAAAGAACAGAATAAAACCAAAGATTCAAGCTGCCATGTCCAACTGGACATTTTCTGTGCTAATATTTGTAGAATTCTCTCACTCAATCCTTACACTAGTTCTAGGAGCTAGATATTGTTATTGCCACCTTCTTAAAGGTGGAGAAATAGAAGATGATATTAGGCATGTTGCTACTACCACCCAGTAGGTTGGCAAGAGGGCTGATGTTTAAACTTGAGCAGGTTCGACTGCATTCAGAATCTACATTTTTACCTTTTGGCAACTACTCTTTTCAAAAATCTAGTATTTGAAATCACAAGAGTCTTATATTATTTTTCTCGAGTTATGTTTGTGCTCCGTATTTCTGCTACATTCTATAAGGGAACCTTATTTATATTTCAATGATTTGTTATCTTTTCCTTGGCTATAGATCATACTGCTTCTTAATTTGACACATGTTCAAACTACCTGGGATGAATATTTATTTTATGTCTCTTTACTCCTGGGAAGTACCCTTTCGTAGGATGCATGTCTGGTATCTATACCTCGAGAAAGATTCAAATTTAAGTACATGTGGGTGGAAGAGTGTCATTGGATATGGGGTTAATGGGCTCTCACTTTAGTCCTGCATCTACCTCTGTTTGCTACATGACATTAGATAATTCATATAAACTGAGTCTTAGCTTCCTTGTCTGTACAGTGGGTTAATTATTCCCATCCTCTTTTCCATTATAATACATCACAAGGACAAATTTAAGAAAATGGGGAAATATTCTATAATTCTAAGATGGTTTTTGTTAAACTGTTATTCATTTATGATCATCAAAATTTTGACCACATCCATATATCACCTGAGCTCTTATTTAGTATTTAGTAGATATCTTTTTCTTAAGTTAACTTACTATATTTTTGCTTAAATAAATTTATTTATAAAGGGAAATTAAAGGAAAGGAAAGAAAGACAAGTGCAAAATATAGGAAGGATCATGGCCCCAGAGAGAATATGTTGCTCAATGGATGTTTTTGTGGAAGAGCACACAGGAATGAATCTTGGGCTGGGGACCAGTATTTCAGTGTGTTGGATCAAGAAATAGGTAGGAAATTAATTAGTGGAATGAGTAAGAAAGAAGAAGTAAAAACCAAATCAGCAGGTTGATCCACTGAAAGAGGAGAACTCCAACCTGAGAAGGAGGATTGGGATGGGAAGTGGTAGAGCTTTTGATTGGCTGTTAGGAAGGGCACCGAGGGTTAGGAAGAGGCTATGGCTGAGGAAGCAGAGCTGGGGGTGTTAGTACATTAAATTTACGGACATCATATAAGGTCCAGGAATGAGGAATTAAGGGAACTTGAGGAGACAAAAGGCTGGTTTGGGAATGAGGGGATGTTGGGGAAGTTAAGGGAAGAAATGCGTGGGAAAGATAGGTGGGTGATGATGCACAGAACTTGAGGAACTGAAGTTGCCACCTGGGTGGGGCATGGTGATGCTGCAGCAGAGTAAACCAATGCATCAGGTAGGAAGTGAGCAGGTCATTCAGGAGATGTGGCTATGGAATATGTGTCCTTGTCATTGTATGTTCTGTAGGATTTCTTCCTGGGAGTAGACTTTGAGGAGGACAGGGATGCCCATCAGAAAATGGTAAGGACATTCAATATATCACGCATGTCCCACCTAAAATTGTTTTATATATTGCATACTACAATATATACATGCACCAGGCTTTGGAAAACACTTCTTTAAAACATTTTACAAATATATGGAATTATTTATAATTGGATCTTTCAATGCACGTTATTGTCCTTATGATTCTCCTCCATTCTTCCCTGGTAAAAATATTCTGGTGTCTATGAACTAAAAATGATCCCATGGGCATAGTTGGCTATGTGTTTATGTGGTGTCTGTGGAGCAGGTGGAGAACTGGTCATGGTAAAATTATACATTGGTTGAAGTTCAAGGTCAGAACACCTTTTGACATCTGGCAAATGTAAACACATCTGCTTTTTTATTTTTGCTTAGGGCTTTCTCAAAAAATTAAAAGTTCTTGCTCTAATAATTTCGGCTTAGATAGGTGAAGGTCTGAAATAAATGCCATGGAAACAGTTACATCATCAACTAGTCCAAGACCTGCCCTAAAATGGGAAATCTGAGAGACAGCTCAGTGCTCCGTCTTGCTGGATCCCACACCGGAAAGCTGAGGATAAAGGAGGATTAAGTATTCTATACATTATCTCGGGATTGGGGTTTCATGCCTGGGAGGGCCACGCACGAAGTTCTGCGCAAGCACAGACAGATAGCAGCAGTTCAAAGCTTGACCTATACAACTTTAGCTGGAGCAGAATCATTTACAAGGAAAGTGGTCATGGCTGATTTGGGGCAGTTATGTCAACAGGGAGAAACAATAAGGATAGGTTTAAAAAGGAAAAAAGAAAAAGAATCCTTTTACCACCCACCAGCTTTCTCCTCCTTTTTTTTTTTTCCTTACTTTCCTTCTCCTAAGCCTAGGGTTTAAATTTAAATTTAGGTTCCTTGCAGAATCCCATAAATGACTGCTTGTTTAATACAAATTTAACCACTGTACTTTTGAGAATCCGTGATCAGTGTTGTGGCTGGGAGGGAAGGCTATAAGGCTAGAGAGAAGGTCAGAAGTCATCTAATTTAGTCCCCTCACTTTGAAATAAAAAATTTATACAGGCCAGTGAGGTGAAATGATGGGTCTAAAGTCACCCAACTGGTTAGTAGCAGCATCAGGCCTAGGTCAAAATTCCCTGCCTCCATCTGTTGTAAATCTGCTTGGACAGGCTTTGTGGCAAGCTACCAGTCAAGCTTATTGGAAAGCATTTAAGAACGTTAGACTGTCTGCAGATGTGATTTTAAAGGTTATTTATTTGTTTTACTGAAGATCATGACTTTCCCTCCATCCGTCTTCTTGTTCCAGGGCCAGATTCTGCCCTTTGATGTTCTTTGTGGCATTCTCGTTGCCTTTGGCCCGAATCTGAAGCAGGGCTTGACCCAAAGCTACTGGTGCCTTTGTTTACTCTCAGAGGACTTCTCCTCCCCCCAGGAGACTCTGAAAAATCAGTTGTCTTAGAATTACCTTCTATACGAGATGCATCCTGCTGTGTCTGTGTCATAGACTCTTTGAGCTCGAAGAGACCTCTGAGGTCATCAGTCCAACCCGCAACTCAGTTCAGGCATGTCTTCCAAAAATTCCTTGGCATATGGTTACACAGCCTTATGGCTGGAAGATACCTTGGGGACCAAAGAATGTCTTGATTTCTTTTTGTAGGTAAGGAAGCTGAGATTCAGAGGTGAAATGATTCATCCTTATGCAAATGGTAAAGCTAAAACTGTAATTCATGTTTCTGACCCTGAACCTGTAGCTCTGTCCACTGCTCCATTCAATCCCTGATTAAATTCTTTAACAGTTTTTCAGTGAATTGTCCATTTATTTATTTCTTGATCATAATTAATTTACTAAGCTCCTATTTTACCATGCACTAATAGTAATGGAAAAATCGACATTTAAGCTAGAGGAAAAGAATTTACACATGAATAAAGAGTCTTTATTCCCTAAAACAATCAGTTTTTTGGGAGTTGATTGGTTTTCTAATGCTGCTGTAACAGATTATGACAAACTTGGTATTAAGTCTACACATTTAATATCTTACAGCTCTGGAGGTCAGAAGTCTAAAATGAATGTTGCTGGGCTAAAATCAGGATGTAGACAAAGTTGTGTTCCTTCTGGAGGCTCTAGGGGATAATTAATTTTCTTGCCTTTTCTAGCTTCTAGAGGCTGCCTGCATTTCCTGGTTTATGGTGTAGTCCCTTCCTCTGTATTCAAAGTGCATGACTCTAACTCTGCTTCCATCATTTCTGACTCTATCTTTTGTCCGCATTTTTCCCTAATAAGGCCCTTGTGATTACATTTGACCCACCTTAATGATTAGGATATTCTGTCCTTCTCAAGATCCTTAATCTGTGTAACCTAACATATTCACAGGTTCTCGAGATTTGAACCTGAATGTTTTTGGAGGGGCATTGTTCTGCCTACCACAGAGATCATAGCCAAGATCAGAGATGTCACCTTTATACGAAAAGGGAAGTCTTTGCAGAGAACTGGTTGCTGGAGCCAAGATGTGAAGGATGTGAAAAGTTCACCAGCCAGGACAGGTGCGTTGGAGAATGACAAGCAGAAAGAAGAGCATGTTTAAAGCTGCCCAGATATGAGAGTGAGCACACAGCAACTTTGGGGAATGCCCATCACTCAGGGTGACTATGCAAGACTATTAGCCTAGTAAAAACTCTTCTTTAAAATCTCAACAGGCTGCACACATAAAGCAATAAGGATAAGAGATACAAGGAGATATCCAAACTCATTCAAGGTAATATTGTACAAAATGTATTCACAAAGCTTGAAAGAGGAGGGAGATAAAGAAGGAGAGAGGTTTGTGTTTTAAGTCTGCTGTTGAGAGACAAAGATAATTAGAAAAACCAGGTAGTGTAAACTTCCAAAATAGATTGTCTGGAGAGAGGAGACCTCAAGATAAGAAATGTTTATTTTAAAAAGAGGTGAGGGCTACAGTAAGCATAATCTTTTTGAGGGTTTTCAACTCTGTGGTATCACATATGAGACACATTCATTGTTTCCAACCAAATCCTAGAAGTTGCTTGATTTGAATCCAACAATGATTCTCAAACTCCATCATTGTATAACAACTTATTTGAAAATGTACTTGGGATGATCTTTGGCTATACTTAATCATGATGGTCTTTGGGTCAAAAAAAAAATGTTGTGAATTTGCAGATTCTCCAGCATTGTTTTTAGTACTTCTAAGAGTACCACTCTTTCCTGTTTTCTACATTCTAACTGGAAGCCAAAAGTCTTTCACAGCCTTCTTTCTTTTATTGCTTTTTTACAAATTTATTGAGGTGTAATTGACAAATAAATATCATATATATTTACAGTGCACAATTTGATGTCTTGATATATATATATATACACACACACACACACACATTGTGAAATAGTCACTATAATCAAGCGAATCAATATATCATCACCTCATATAGTTACCATTTTCTTTCTTTTCTTTTTTTTTTTTTTGCAATGAGAACATTTAGGATATACCCTCTTAGCAACTTGCACAGAATTCTTTCTTACCGTGTAAAAGACACCAAATGGAAATTTTCCATTGAGCTTTCTTTCTATCATCCATGGAATTTAATTCAATAAACACTTTCGGACATCTAGGTCTCCCAAATGTTGCCTTCAAGTAGCTCATATTCTACTAGGAGGTATAAGTGCATCAACAGATAATGTTTAAATGGCAAATAAGACCTAAAATAAAGGTAATTTATGCTAGCAAATTAGGGGAATAAATGGGTCATACATGGGTAAGAAACAAATGAGATTATCTAGGGAAGATGACACTTGCATTAACTCCTAAAACGAAAACATTTTCCCTGCGTAGAAAGATAGGTGGGGCTTTCTAAGAAGGGCAGCATATCCTGAGTCATAGAATTAGTACAAGTTGTGTCCAAGTAAATTTATATGGGGAGAATAATATTATGCATCACTTATAGACTCTGGTGTCAACAGTTTGGTGTAAGGATATTCAGAATATTTCTTCTGGTATATATATTTACATATTTGTGTAAAATTAAATATTGTAGTATATTCTGAAAGATTTGATAACTGCTTAATAATACAATGCTGAATAATTCTCTTTTTCTATTGTTGAAAATTTGGCTTATTTTCATTTTGCTTTTATAAATGAGATTGCTAGAAATATTTTTTACATGCAATTTTTTTTTATTCCTTTTGGTTTAATTATTTGGATATATTTCCATAAAAGGAATTTCTGAATTAAAGATTACTGACATTTCTAAGACTTTGGTATGTGCTACCAAATCATTTTTCAAAATGGTAGCATCAATAATTGCTTTCCCAGTACTTTATGAATGTGCCCACCTCATTGCATACTTACAGACATTATAAATTTGCATTAAATAAAAGAAATTGATTAATTTGATACGTTTAAAAATGGTATTCCATTAACTTTTAAAAATTTGCATTAAAATGAATCTAAGTAGGTCTGACAACTTAAAATATTTCTATCAGCCATTTTGTTTCCTCTTTTGTGAATTTTCTTTTCATGCCCTTTGTCCATTTTTATATTGGAATACCTGGTTTTTGGCTTCTCTTTGGGAGTTTTGGGCTATGGTATTATATTTATTGGCCCTAACTATGGTGAGATCTTCCTTTTAAAACCTAGAGCAGAAGTGTCCAAATCTGACTGCTTGAAACTGCCTTTAGAACTTTAAAAAATGCATATTCCTGGGCCCCACTGGATTCAGTTGTTCTGGGACAAAGTTCAGGAATCTTCACAAAAAATCTGGAGGATTTTGATATGTCAGCCTAGTTAAGGAACACTGCTTTTATTTTCCATATTATAGTCGGCCTTCTTGGTTATCATATTTATCCTGTTAGGTCCTGCTCTTCACCTGGGAGTAAGCTGGAGAAGGCTGCCTTGCACACTGGCAGCCTGGAGCACACTGGCTTTTCAGTTGGCCAGGATTTAAATCCCAACTACGGAAACTGCTAAGGTGTGGGACCTAGGGTAACTTGGCTGTTTCGTTTTCCTCATCTTTACATGGGAAGAATAATATTCTCTATGATTATGATTACTACTTTATTATTAAATCAAGACTACCAGTTAAGAGACTTTTTTAATGGTTCTGGAATAAACTAATAAGAGCCTGAAAGAGGAGGAAAGAAAAAAAATGGATCTAAGAGCCATTAGGATGGAAGAATTAAAAGATTATACTCTATTCACTTACTCTTATGGAATTCTGACTGTGGCAGGTATGATGGGAAGCATTAACGTTATATTACCTCATTTGTTCTTCACATCAACTCTGAGACAGGGCTATGCACATTTTCAACTGGAGACACTGACATAACAGGGCGAATTGAGTTATCATTTGCCAACATGAGGAAGACTCAACTAAGCAGATTTGGCAATGAAGATCAGAAGCTCCATTTTGTACACAGTAAGTTTGTGATATCTGTTCAACATCAAGTAGAGATTTTAAAGAAAACAGCTGCATTTATGACTGTGGTCAAACATCATCATCTTTGGGTGTTAGCAAATAAAATGGGAAAGAATGAACTCCAAGCATGTGGTGAGTACAGATGAAAAAGAGAAGAGGGTTCAAGGTCTGAGTTTCAGACGCGGTGTTCAGAGATCAGTAAGATTAAGGACAACTGACAAAGGAAATTGATAAGAATTGGTGAGTAAGGAAGGAATAAATCCAGGAGAGTGTGGAATCTTAGAAGTCAAGTGAAGAAAGGAGACATACTTGATAAGTATTTCTGGAATGAATGAATGATGTGTCTAGTCAGAATTCAAATCCAGATGTCTTTGACTCAAGAGCCTATATGCATTCTTCTCTACTGCTTATTTTCCCAAGGGTTAACGAATAATTTTTTAAAGGGCCAGATAGTAAATTTTTTAGATTCTGTGGGCCAACAGGTAAAATAAAGACTATCACTTTGGTGCTAATGTAGCCACCTAAAACTATAAAACCATTGTTAGTTCAAGAGCCATGTAACAAACAAAACAAAACAAAATAAAAACAAGCTGCTGGCCCATGGATGCAGTTTTCCTCCCTCTCTACTGTACTGCATTATTCACTTTAATTCTAGAAATATTTATTGCCAGAATGATGATACTGCAGCATCATCACCTTAATCAGCTATCTCAGTCTCATGTAAAATGCCACAACAACCCAAATAGACTCATTTCGCCAGGAGTATAGTTTAACTTTTTTTCTTTGTATAAAGGTGGCATGTATTTAATCCAGAAATTTCATCTCTCCCAAGACACTATTTCTTGTTCCATTTTGCTTAGCTACATAGTTGGTAAGGAAATGGAGCGTGAAAGCAAGCACAGAATTTGCATGAGCATGTTTGTCATAGACTGTGGTCCCGAAGTGAGTTTCTAGCCTGACAATGTGACAGAGGGAAAGGGTATTTCCCTCTCTTCTTGTTTTCTTTCAGAATGTCAAGAGAGAATCTGCTGAAACCTCAAAAGGCACAGATATTTTCCCCGAGGTCATAGCAAAGGGTGTCATTATGATTCATTCCTCCAGCATATGAACTCTGCCCTCAGAGGCACTGTTTTTAGAAAGATAAAGTTCAAATTTAGTAATATTGACTTGTCTTTTTCTTAAATTTCTTTCTACCAAAAATCAGTTCAATGACCTAAGATTTTTATTTCATTTCCTCTCCTCTGCCACGGTGCTTTCTGTCTATGCTCTCTATATCTCTCTCTCAATTCCCTAAGTCCTGGCACCATGGATATATTCACAGATGGAGCTTCCAAGATCCTTGGGCCATCTTTTTTTATTTCAGCATATTATGGGGGTACAGATGTTTAGGTTACGTATGTTGTCTTTGCTCCTCCCCTCCCTCCCCAAGTCCGAGTTTCAAGTGTGTCCATCCCTCGGATGGTGCGCATTGCACTCTTTGTGTATGCATATACCTTGGGCCATTTTTGTTACCTCAATGCCACTCTGCCCCAAACTGTTCCACAAGAACAAATAGACTCATTGGGAAAACAACAACAGCATACATTTCTCATTCACCTCTCAGGACACGTGTATTTGCAGATATTTTCAATCAATCATAAAGTGATTGCTACTAGAAATTCTCCCAAAGTTCAATCCGCCTTCTTGAAATTGCTCCTACTTAAAAAAACGGGTTAATTATCATAACCAATGATCTTAGTGAGAGGTCTCTGTAGAGAGAAGGTGATTGAAGGGTGTTAAACTCCTAGGCTCAGGCAACAGGCCAGCCTCCCTCCCCATCCACTTCAGTCTTGGGGCTTTCTGCAGCTGTACTGTATCTATCCTTTCCCTGCAATTGAGGATGAAGTGCTCTTTCTTTCCTCTTCTGCCATTTGCTGGGGATGCTGGACACTGTGCAAAGCTTCTTCAAAGATCAGTCCTCCTGTCTTTGAGAAAACCCATCCTTTCTTTCTGAATCTGGAATGTTTCTTTTGCCCAGACTCCCTATGGCCAATTCAAGGGAAGTTTGCTATTTATACTGAAGCCTTTGTGACTTATGTAAAGTGCTTTGTAAACTATGAGATCTATAAATTTTTAATTTTTCTTCCTCAGGATCCAGAACAATGCCTGACACACGTTAGATAATCAGTAAATGTGTCTTACATTACACTAAGGAAATGGCTTATTAATGTTATCTTGTTGAAAGATTTGAAAGGGGCAAGCTCGCAGCAGCCTGGTGACAATCACAGGGGAAAGGGGAGACTCAGCAGACCAACAGCATTAAAGTGCCACAGTGCCTCTCTTCTGCCTGCTCAAGCTTCCAGAGCAGGATCCAAGCATAACATCCAGGGACTTATCCCTGTCTTCCCTGAGCAACAGGGGTCTCTGCAAAAAGCAGGTGTTCCATATCTGTTGTCTGTTTTGAGCTGAGAGAAGTGGCCTCAGATGAGAAGGCACCAGCATAAAAACTCCAGCAACATAAAAAAAATAGGCTGTCTTGACATCCTCAAAGGATCACAATTGCTCTCCAGTAATAAGCTCCAACCAAAAGGAAACTATTGAAATGACAGATTTGGAATTCAGATTATGGATGGCAAGTAAGATGAATGGAATTTAGGAGATGGTAGAAAACCATCTCAAATAAACCAAAAAATAAATTTAGGTCATGAATAAGAAGTTCATTAAAGAGAGAGATAACATTAGAAAGGAAATAACAGAACTTAAAGAAATGAGTCATTTAGGGAACTACAAAATACATCAGAAAGTTTTAACAACAGACTAGGCTAGGCAGAAGAAAGAATTTCAGAGCTTGAAGACAAGATTTTGAAGTAACTCGGTCAGTAAAAAATGCATAAGAAAGAATAAAGAAGAATGAACAATCACTGAGGGAAATATGAGATTATGCAAAGTGAACTAATATAAGAATTATAGGTATCCCTGAGGGAAAAAAAGAAAAAGCAATGAGCATAAAAAACCTTATTGACAGAATAATAGAAGAAAACTTTCCTTATATCACTAGAGGTTTAGATACCCACATACAAGGGATCATTGGACACCTGGAAGATTAACAGCAAATAGGACATCACCAAGACATAGTCATCTGCCTGACCAAAGTCGAAGTGAAGGAGAAAATCCTACGATTTGCATGATGAAAGCAACAAGTTACTTACAAAGGAAAAGCCATCAGACTAACAGAAGACCTCTCAGCAGAGACCTTTCATGCCAGAAGGGGTTGGGGTCCCATTTTTAGTCTTCTTAAACAGACTAACTGCCAGCGAAGAATTTTGTATTCTGCAAAACTAAGTTTTATAAATGAAGGAGAAATAAAGTCTTCCCCAGACAAGGAAACATTAAAGAAACTTGTTACCACTAGACTTGCCCTACAAGAAAGTCTTAAAAGTACTCTAAATATGGAAAGGAATAATCAATATCCACCAATGTAAAAAGACCCAAAAGTTAAAGCTCACAATCCTTATAAAAAGGAAACCCAATTTGATGGCGAGTACAAGAGAAGCCCAGTCTTCTGATCATGTGGTGCCTCACTTTGGATAATGGGCTTAAGTTTAATCCAGGAAAGTATAAGAGGTTCTAGATCACTGTTGTTTCTTATGATTGAATAATACTCCATTGTATACATACACCAAATTTTAATAATCCACTCATGGATCGACCGGCACTTGGGTTGTTTCCACATCCTTGCAATAGTGAATTGTGCTGCCATAAACATTCCGGTGAAGATGTCTTTATCATAGAATATTTTTTGTTCTTTTGGGTAGATGCCTAATAGGGCTATTGCTGGATCAAATGGGGCTCAAATGGCAGTAATACTCTCCAGGGATTAAGGGGATTGGGGGGTAAACCCGCAACTAAAGGACATGGGGAGCATTGTAGGAGGGAAGGGCATGCCTCTAACCCTTGCTTGGGTGAGGCAAAGACATAACATATAACCTTAATGTTTGTACCCTCATAATATCCTGAAATAAAAAAAAAAAATAAAGAAACACAAAGGAGAAAACAAAGCAATTAGTTACATTCAACATGGTGAACAGAACAGCGTCTTATATAACAGTACTAACATTGAATGTAAATGGTCTCAAACCTCCTTTTAAAAGATACAGGCCAACTGAATGGATGAAAAAACACACCCCAAGTAACTGCTGTCTCCAAGAAACCCATTTAACTTGGAAGGATACTCATAAACTCACAGTAAACGGATAGAAAAAATATTCCATGCAAATGGAAACCAAAAATAAGCAGGAGTAGCTATTCTCATATCAGATAAAATGAACTTTATTATTATTATTATTATTATTATTTCAGGATATTATGAGGATGCAGATGTTTAGGTTACATATGTTGCCCTTGTCCCCCCTCCCCCCCAAGTCTGAGCTGCAAGCGCGTCCATCCCCTGGGAGGTGAGCATGGCACTCATTGTTTGTGCATACTCTCGTCCCCTCCTCCCCGCCCCCTACCCAACATCCAATAAATGTTATTCTTATATGTGCACTTAAGTGTTGATCAGCTAATAGCAATTTGACGGTGAGTACATGTGGTGCTTGACTTTCCATTCTTGGGATACTTCACTTAATAGAATGTGTTCCAGCGCTTTCCAGGAGAATAAAAAAGGTGCTATATCACCATTGTTCCTTAAAGCTGAATAGTACTCCATGGTATACATATACCACATTTTATTAATCCACTCATGTATTGATGGGCATTTTGGTTGTTTCCACATCTTTGCAATTGTGAATTGTGCTGCTATACACATTCTAGTGCAAATGTCTTTTTTACAGAATGTCTTTTTTCCTTTGGGTAGATGCCCAGTAATGGACTTTGTATTTCTTTGATTAGTAGTAATATTTACCACTTTTTCATGAGTGTACTGATTATTTGTATTTTTTTCAATAAGCTATTTGTTAATACATACATAAGTCCTTTCTGGAGTTTATTCTATTCTTTTAATATATTTATTAATACATTTTCCTACATAGATGCCACATTTTCTTAATTAATCTAGTTTTTTTAATATGTTTTAATATCCTAGAAGGGGGCTTTTCTTCTATTTATATAGACCTTTTGATTTGTAAATTACTTACAAAGAAAATAGTCTAATCTCATGTTACACTTGTAACCAAATAACAGATATTACTCTCTATTTCTTAGAGATGAGGACATAAACCACAAAATGTACAAAATCAAATCTAAAACCTATGTCTTTAGTTCCAGAGTTTTCTTCTAGATTAAAGTTTTGCAATTATATCCAGATGTTACTCAGTCTTGGTACTAGAATGCCAATCTTTAGATTTTCAGTTGGGATTCTTTCCACTAAACTATGTAGGCTGCTATAATGGCAGTATTTCACAAACAAATTTTAGTATTGTTTTTTTCCCTATCAATCTCCTGGGAGAGGAAAAGGATTTAGAACTATTGTCAGACCTACAGTCTTGGGTTTGTTTTTTTTTTTATTCTCTTAATGCATGAAATAAAGGAAATAAATTGTGCAAGTTGAGACTGGACATATGAAAGTTCAAACTCAAGAGACTTTTATGTGTTTATACTGACTCCGTGGGAAAGACAAAAGGCATAAAAACACCTGGGTTACAAAAATATATTCCGTCTATCTACTATCCACCTACTGCATTCTCAAGTATTTCATGGATGGTGTTAAATCCATAAAGCAAGAAGGGACAAACATGTTTGGAACAAGTAATGGTAACTATTGTGAGGTCTCCTCTGGAACAGAAGGTAATTCAAGCTCTCCCTTCTGACTGGGACCTTTCATACCCTGATTTTCAGTATTCTGCACTAGGAAACACGTGAATACTGGATTTCAACAGCCATCTTGTTTCACCTGACAGTACTTTTCTTTGCCTGGGCAAAAGACAAGGGTGGTTTAACCTGTGTCACAAACTTCAGAAGAGTTGTAACTACTCCTGGAAAGACAGAAATAGGAAGCTGCCATTGCTTGAACATCTGGATTTTGATACAGGATGAATAAAACCCTCGTGCTTGAAGTTCTAACAAAGTTTGAGCCCACGGTCTCAGATCCTCTGAGTTACATAGCAGGAAGGAAAGAGTCCACTGCAGGATCGTGAGCCACATAGACTGATTGAATAATTTGTGATTTTTCCTGGGTTCCCAACTTGGCCACATTGAAGCCTGAAAATGTTCCATTTATAGTCCTCAGACAAATTCTTTAAGCTTTTTGGTTGCATTTTTCATTTCAATTTGTTGTAAATAATAGGTCAGAACACATGTCTTGAATAGCCTAATATCTAAAACATATGTTTCTGCAGTGAGACCACAGAGGTAGAACTACAGAACCTGCAGCCAATTTTATTTTTAGCAGAGACTTTAGATGTCTGTTTAACATATTTATTTGTGCAGCAATTTTTGTTCATTCAATATGTCATGCTGTTAAGAAACATACCAAAGAAGAAGGTCAAGTTCCTGCCCTCCAAAAACATATAATCTCATTCCTCAACACCCCTTCTTCATGCACAGAGCACCAGTTTCAAGAACTGGAGCTTCAAAAAAAGTAATGATCATAAAGTCAAGTGGAAGGAGAGCACAATTTTCCCTCAGTCGGTCTCAAGCCAACAAGGACTCCCTACTGATTTTTTGGAGGGCCCTTCAATAGGACTGTAGAAAAGCTGTAGGGATCTATCAACTGTATGTGGTGATCCTGGTCTAATTTATAAAAATGCTACTTTGTTCCCTCTGAGACGACGGTTCTCCTGTCCATGTACACAGTTTCCTGACTCTTTGCAGAAACTTAGATACAAAATCTGTTTTTTGGGTCCAGCTACCTTCCTATCTTAGTGGGGATGTTTCCTTCTGCTCAGATATTCCTCCCTTGAACTTCATGTCTTTCTTCACTAACTTTACAGACACTTTTCTGCTCCTTCTGGAGATTTCTGGTCTAGAGAAAGAAGGTCTAAGAAGTAACAGTATTGTGGGGAAATTCTGTGTTAGGATCATGACTCCACCACTTAATAACTGCAGCTTCAACGTTCTTGATTATAAAATAGATTAAAATATTGATGCCTATCTTCCTCAGCAGGTTGATGAAATGATTAAGGTATGTGAAGCAAATGTTTCTATAAGCATCGGCCCTCATCTCGTTTTTCAAATTAAACCCTAAATTCCTCCTTTAGGTTGTACTCCATCCCATTCTGATCTGTGATTACCTTTCTTACGTTTTAAAAAAGTAACCTTGGCTCTAATCCCAGAATTTCTCCCTGGACAAGTTCTCTTTGTCCTGTGAGCATTACCTTTAGCTGGCCCAATTAGCTTTATCTCTGAGTGAAGCTCAGCTTTTCCCACCGCTATCACCAACACCAGGTTGTTGTAAACTCTAAACCATAGTATCTTCTTCTAAAGTATCCCCATTGTGAACCTCCTATAGGTCCTGGGATATGTTGATCAGCTGCCTCTTTATTGGGGTGGATGAAAAGGGAGTCCTGATTTGCAGTGTAATGTATGTATTCCCACCATGGCCTACTTCAAGCTAACAGTGGTTTAACAATCAGATGGTGAGTTTCCTGAATATTTAATAATAAATCTCACAAGCTAGCAAGAGTTGGTTCCAGTACCTGGCTAATAGAGGTTCCACCTAAATGCTTCTTTTTGTTCAAGGGAGTCTCCTGATACTTCACAGCCATCAAATTCCACAGGACCTTCTACTATGTCCTGCTTCCATCAGGGACACATCTACTTCGTAGCCCATTTGCTGAGATGATTGATATACTATTGAGTTCAGAAAATTCCCCAGCCCTTCCTTGGGTTAGATTATAAGTCTACTCATCTCTTCAGATAGTAACCCATTCTCTCTCTCTCTCTCTCTCTCTCTCTCTCTCTCTCTCTCACCCCAAGAAGTTGATTATTGGAAAGTATTTTCTTTCTTTTCTTCTTTCTTTCTTTCCATCTTAAATATGATGTTACTTACCTAAACCCAAAGAGATGTATGCTATACAGTGTTTGTGTTCCTCCAAACTTCATATGTTGAAATTCTAACCCCCAATGCTCTGGTTTGAGGAGGTAGGGCCTTCGGTAGGTAATTAGGTCATGAGGGCAGAGCCCCTTATAAAACAAACTCTGTAGAATTCCCTTGCTTCACCTGCCAGAGACGATGCATGGAGAAGATAGCCATCTATGAACCAGGAAGCAGGTCTTCACCAGACACCAAGTCTTGATCTTGGACTTCCCAGCCTCCAGAATTGTAAGAAATAAATTTCTGTTGTTTATAAGCCACACATTTTATGGTATTCTTTCATAGCAGTCCAAAAGGATTAAGATAGACATATTTATAAATAATTTCCCTTAGGTCCCAAAAAGGAGAAACTTGTCAAAATTTTCCCCGTTGCTCAACTCATCTTGTGAGAGATGTAGAATGAGAAGACTCTGAGCCGAACTCATGAGAGTTAAACAAGAAAAAGGTTAACACTTGTCCTAAAGCATGAAAAACAATGATCTTTACCTTTTATCATCTGGGTCCAGAAGTGTATGATTGCTCATAATTCTAGGCAGAAAAAAATCTTTTAAAAGAATTTAAAAACTTTCCAATCAACCAAAAAATGCTCTGAGAAGAGCACATTTCCTTAATTTTCTAGTTTCTCATTTTATTCTGATAACTTTGGAGAGTAATAAGAAGTATCTTTTGCTGAAGAAATTTCAAAATGACTGTATTTGGAAAAATTCTTAAATCTGTTTTGTGATACATTTGAATTTCTGTGTTTTGTTTAATCATGACAACTTAATAGATTCAGTAAAGCTTTTGGCCTTCAAACCAAGTAACTATGATAACCTCATTGCAAATTTGTGTCTACATATCCCAGAGTCATATGGATAGCAATTTGTTTGACTTCCTACTTTGATTATAAAATTAACTAAATAATTTACAAATTTCTTACTTTGCTTAGCATGATGTCCACCTTCCAGTGATCCTCTCCTCCTAGTGTTCATTCCCCACTGTAGTCCTTTCCTATACTGAATAGGAATGACTTGTGTAACCAAGAAGATATTGTGCAGAAATGTCATTTAGAAAACATTGCAGCTTCTGCTTTGCTCTTTCTTGGATCACTAACAACTTCCACATCATGAGAATACTCAAACAGCCCTACAGAGAGACCTACGTGGCGAGGAACAGAAGCTTCCTGCCAACACTTAGGCATCAACTGTCAGCATGTGAGTAAGCCGTCTTTTGAACTGAATCCTCAAGGCCAAATCAAAAGACGACTGCAGCCACAGCTGACATCTTGACTGCATCCTCATGAGAGATCTCAAACCAGAACCATCCAGCTAAGTTGTCACTGAATTTCTGATCTATAGAAACCACGTGAGATTATGTTTATTTTTATTTTAAATCGTTAAGTTTAGAGGTAATTTGCTATACAGCAGTAGAAAACTAATACACTCAGGTAGGAATTTCCAACCCAATATTCAGAGAGCCAGTGTTTATAGATCTCTCAGGGTCAGTAAGTGAAAAAAGACTTCACTTTAATCCCTGTGTTAGACAATACTGGGTTTTTGAGACCCCCTGGCCTTTGAATTCCACTCCTCTGTTTGTGAATTCTCCACTTGCTGGGTCCTGGTGACAGACTGAGCATTCCTTCCACTCTTGGCCCAGAAAAGGCAAGATACTTATGTTGCCAGTTCCACCAGTTGGGTTTTGGACAAGTGCTCCAGGCATAACTCACCAGGTGCACTTGCCCATCTAATGCAAATGGGAGAACAATGAGAAGTGGAGGAGTGACCAGTGCCCAGTGGCAGTAATAGCAGTATTATAAGTAATTACACCTGTGGTCTAATAGCTACGCCAGTGGTCCCATATATTGGTTTGTTCCTTCTCGTTTCTCAATACTGGTTTTTCAGCTACAGGGATTCCATAAGCTACCTAATGTTTCTCAATAAATATCTTTTGTCCTTAAATCAGCATCTACTGTGTGCCTACTGCATCATGGCAGGTGCAATGGAAGTCACAAGGAAAGAATCAGATACATCAAAAGATGGCTGTCAACAGGAGCTACTTAAGACAGAGGATTACCTCATGACTGAATCTGTCTTCAAAAGCACAACTTCATTGATAGGGAGAAGCTGAGTTATGATACGTAAAGATGAAAGTTAAAGGGTACAGTCTCTATGATAAACCTTTGTTAAGTATTCATCCATATACCAAGAGTTTGGGATCCTCGAACACTGGCAACTTATAAATGAAATGTTTTTCAAAGTCTAAGTTCTTCTCCTCCAGTAGTTTTATATTTAAATATGTATTACCTTACTAAAAATAATTTCAAATCTTTCATGAACTTCACAGAACAGAAGACACCAAGAAATGAAAACAAAATTAATTTTAAAGCCATCCTAGTTAAAGCAGGGACACTTAGGAAACAAAATTTAATTTGCACACAATTTACCATGCTCGGAATTGAAACCAGCTATAAAAGTATGAGACAGTCATAAATATTAGATTTTTATACTGTTTTTCTAAACAATTAAGAAGGCATATCCATGACAGAATTTGGATTTAATGTTTCATCTTTCTCCTCATATGCCTTTGATTAATTGTTGAGTTACAAATTCTTGTAAATTTTGGTATTTTTGGCTGCTAAACAGATCTGTAGGCAGGCCAGAGAAAGTCTACACAAAGAAGAAACAAATGTGCAGAATCACAGCTTCTGCTGGTCATCTTTGGCCACCACAAACCAGCTTTATTTGGATCTGCCCTTAGTAGCCTGTCAGCTCTAACCTCAGTCTCTCTGCATGGCCTTAGAAAATCCTATACCTTTTGCCCTACCTTTTGGCAAGAAGGTCTATTGGATTGTTTTACTTTTCATTTTTGGGAAATACTTACTTTTAATAACATGGAGAACATGTATACCTTCTTGGTACAAAATTCAAACATTACAAATCAAGCCCCTCTTCATCACCACCCACTGTCCATGCTTGCAGCTTTCCAGATGTTTTTTCATGTTCATATTGAATTATATAGGTACAGGTGTGAAGCTCAGCCTTGACTGTGGTTTGTAACAAAAATTACTCAAAATTTGAGTATTCATTCTAGCAGCATGAAAAAAATTACTCCCAGTTCATCAGCCCCTTCTCTCCTCCCTTCTACCATGGTTGCATCTAAATTTGGTGCTCGTTAGAAATGTATCTGGTCCTCCAAGTCATCTGAGCCACAGGCCTTTAGGGAAAAAATCCCGTTTCCATGGGCTCAGATCTTTAAAACTGGAGACTGCCTTTGCCATATCAAAATTGGAAGAGTAAGAATGAGTCTTCTACCTGTAGTGTTTGTTAAAGAAAGAGAATTTCTGCAATGCCATCCAAGTTCTTTTCTGTCAAAACTCCCTCTAGGGCCTTTTTCTGTCTCTGCCTTGGGAGAGAGAGCCCCTCCCTCCCCCCAAAGGAATGTAAACTCCCATCATTCACTCCATTGCCCTAATCCTCTCAGTTCAAGGCATTTTTGTTTATTTGTTTGTTTTTTGGAGTGGGGGAAGACGGGAGAGAAGACTCAGAATTTCCCCTGTTCCCCTAAGAGCTTTTATGCTTTTAATAACCAGAGTTGGGAAGAGACATGTAGGTGACATTTCCACCTTCTGTCCACTTATGTCTTTCTGCTGCGGTAATGAGCCTAGGATGGCCAAGTTAGGGACAGGAGGGGATGAGGAGATAATGAAATTATTAGAATGATACGGAAAAAAAATTCATTTTATACTTAGTTAACATAAATTATATCATCTTATATATATTATTCTATAATTTTCTTTTTCTTCTATTAATATGCCTTAGAGATCTTTCCATGTTGTTCTATTTAGCTTCATATTATCTATTCGACAGCAATTTATTGAGTCCCTATCGTGTGCCAAGCAGTATGTGCTGGGGGCTGCATATATGGCACTGGAAAAACAGACTAACTCTCTATTCTCATCAGTCGTACATTTTAGAGAGGGAGGGAGACAATAGCCATACAAACAAATAGCTAATATAACAAGATGAAGGTGCTATGAAGAAAAGGAAAGTTGGATAAAGGGATACAGGCAGGGGTGGTACTTAAGACAGTCAGAGAGGGCCTCCCTGCCGTGGCAGCCTCACTCCGCTTAGCTGCTGTATAGCATCACCTTCCTGTAAGAAAGGATAGTAAGGTTCATTTCCCATTTGTTGCTATTCCAAATCATATTGTCATATTACCTCCTTGTGCAGATGAACATTAGTACTTTGAATAGATACTGAAAAATGGAATTACTAGGTCACATTTGCAAACTGCTCTCTGTAATGGCTACATTAATATTAACTCACACTCCCATCAGAAACTGCTTGTTACCTCTCTTAACAGTTGATACTATCGAAATTATTAATTTTCCCAATCTGATGTGTGAAAAAAAATGGTATCTTGGTTTTTTCTTTCTTTTTTATTTGTTTTTTCAGTTAGCGTGTCATTGATTACTTCTTAGACTAACTATCATTTCATGTGTTTATTAGACATTTATATTTCCTATCTCATAAAATGGCTGGTCACATCCTTTACCCTTGTTTTTATGGGATTTCTTTTTGTCTTTTTCTTTTGATTTGTTGGCATTAATGTATTCAAGGTAACAATAGTTTTTCTTACATATATGGCAAATATTTGCTGCCATTATTTGCCTTTGTCATATAGAACTTCATTTATTCATGTAGTCAAACATACCCATGTATCCTTTAAATGATCATATATTTCTCAGTCTTTATATTTTGAATTTCTAAATTCAAATTCAGTGTACGTTTACTGAGTAGTCAGTATATACAAGACATTGTGCTAGACAGTTTGAAAGACATAGAAACAAATGAGCTGTGGCATCTGTCCCCATGAATCTCACAATTTAGTGTTGAAGACACATGAACACAAATATCTATAAAGCCCCAGGCTTTAATATGTCACAAAATACTACAAAAAGAAGTAGTTTAGTGGGACAATGCCTAGCTCAGCACAAGGCATCTAGAAAAGTTTCGTAAACGCAGCAGCATTGGAGAGAAGGCAGCCTTTTGAAAGGCAGGGTGGGAGTAAAGCCTTCATCTCAGAAGGAACAGCCTAAGCCAAGGCAGAAAGTGCAGCAAGAAAGGTCTAGAGAGAAATTTCTGGGAAAGCTGGACAGCAGGAGTGTGGGCAGGGATTAGGGATAAGAGCGTGTGGGAGATCAAATTGAAAAGGTAGGGTGCAACTATCTAATCTTTTACCCATAAATAAGAAATACAGTGATGAATTCCATACTTCCTAGTCTCCTTGAAAAGTAGTCACTAAGGAAAAGAAGAATACTTGACTACGTGAAGTTAAGTAAAAATCTGGAGTGATTGGATGAGCATAGATAGCCTCGCCCTAGCTCCCGTTGACAGCTGAAGACGGATTGTTACACAGCCCGTCCAGTGTACGAGTGTGCGTTGCCAGCGGATCTGCTGGTTTCCGCCTGGCCAGAGCCCTTGCCTAAGAACAGCTGCAATTTGCAAGTCTTAAGTCTGTTTTACCATCCTGCAGAGGTAAGAGTTGGATAATTTATGGACTATGACTTCACAGTCCTCTGGGGAGGCTGCCAAGGAAAGCATGTTTTGGATAGAAATCTGAAAAAAAGCAAAAAGAAAAAAAAAACAAAAATTTTTTAAAACACGAGCCCAGTTTGGCATAGAGATGAGGTTTCACATCCAGCTCTTCTCTAGATTCTGCCATTTAATCATCCTCCAGGACACAAGGGCTGCTATGGGTTACCGCAGATGGCGATTAGGCCTACTCCGGCTACATCAGCAAACACCCTCCCCTGATAGGCAGTTGGAAAGTAATGGGATTCAGGTTTTAGTTGTAAGAGAATGGTGGAAAATGTTACCAACAGCCGACCTCCTTCACCCCCGCTGAAATGGCGGCCTTCCTCTGCACATTTTATGTTTCTTTGGGGAGAATGACAAAAGACAGATGCTTCTTGCTGGAATGCTAGTTGTTTAATCATTCTTTCTAGTCCCAAGACATTTACTGTAGCTTCTTGGAGCTGACATCCTGGGCCACTCCTTAACTTTCAATGTCTTGTAAATGGTGTTGCAACTTTCCATCATGGAATATGGAAAAGTTTGTGGGAGAGTTTTTTTGAAGGTGTTATGTTGCAGATGGCATCCTCGGGTGAAAAGCCTTAAAATCGGGATTACAGGAATTGTGAATAAACTGTCAGCTCTGTAGTGAGACACAAAATACATAACCTTGTCTGACTCCTGTCTCCCACCTCAATGAGATCCACAGAAGGGTGTTTATGTCCATTCCAAGGCTCGGCAGTAACATCTCAGATTAGTCTTTCCAACAGCATGGCCTGCTCACACAGCACCCACGACAGAGGAAACTCACTTCCTCTCCATGCTCCATGGCCCCCACAGAACCCCAGGAAGCTGCACAGTAGATAACATGCCCTTCAGACGTGTAGTGAACTATCATCTTAGCCACAGACCATTCTCCTCGGTAGGTCTCTTGCTCTGCTTTCAGAAGATAACATAAAAGAGAAACTGAAAAGTTGTGATGTACTCTAGCATTTTCATTTACTCAAGGAGCAAGAGTAAATGATTAGTCTCATAATCACATACAACCTTATTTTCCCAGGAGGATGGCATTCTCACCAACAGGAGAATCGTAACAACAATTTGGAAAGTGATTCACTTTCTCTTCCCCTAAAAGTCATAACATTTGGTTGAACTTCACGATTCCTCTTGTTTTAGTGTATCTTGTTAAATTTACTTTTTCTGAATGTGAACATGTGAATGTGTTTTTTCTCTCCCTCATGATAAATTTTCAAATTCTCTTGATTGGTCCCACGGCCTCCCTCTACATGTGCAAAGATGCTCATTCCTTTCCTCCGTAGTGACTACTGTGCTCTGAAAAGCCCTCTCCTCAATGCGTGGGAGCTTCAGACTAGGAAAGACACAACTAGAAATGGGAAATGCATCTGTGATATCTGTGTACGGGCTGTCTGTGCTTAGGTAGGAGAGAAGTTTTTGTGAAAAATACACTCAAATTTTTTCTATGTACCAATGTGTGCATGAGGGACATTTGGAAGCAGGTAGGACAGATAACAAGACTTTATGTTTCTATAGTACTTTCACAAGGACACTTACAAACATATAAAAATTACCCTCAAAACCCTCTCTTCTGCTGGGTTAAGAGCAAGAATTATTTTCATATTACATGTGGGGAAACCAGAAAAAGGAGAGTATGTCAACTCTGCTTTACCCAGCTCAGAAACTGAGCCCTGCCCTTCTGAGATCAAGGATATCATCCATCAGATGCACCACCACTCCCCAGCCTCTCTTTGGTTCTCCACTGTGTGGAAACCAATGTTCTTGGCTCCTTATTTGATCTTAAAATTGGTGTTGGGTGAATCAGTGTGAAGACTTGGACATTCTGTTCAGAAAACATTATAAATTGATCAGGATTTGCTGGTTCTGCAAAACTCTCCTGGCGTTCTTAAGAGAATAGCAATCTCCTGTCCTCAGATGACTTCACGAAATGTGAAATTTGTGGGAGGAGATGATATGGACAGTTTCCCCATTGCCTTGAAAGAGACACACCCTGTCACGCCTCTCCGCCTTTACCCAGGCTGTCCCCTCTTCATGGCATGCCTTTCTTCCCTGCCCTTGTCCACTTGTAGTGTTCTTATCCTTCTTATAAAACTTAGCTTTGCTATTATCATCTCCTTCATGAAGGCTTCACATGCATTCTTCAGTTCTCCTTCTTAACAAAGCCCCAATTTTCTTCAGGTTTCCACTCACTCCTCTCCCACAAGGACATGTGTCTGATGAAAGGTATTGATCTTAGCACCTACTCTGCCTCCCTGAAAGTCCTAATCAGCATAAACCTACTCTCAGTCCCTTTGTCAGAGATTGGATAAAGCACTGTCACGTAGCCTTGGCCAGTCAGACAAGAGTGGAAGCATGAGAGGGGCTCCGAGGGGGTCCAAGGAAGAGATGGTCAGCTCTCTTCCTCTGGATGGGCCATGTCTGCCTGTGGCCTTACTGGGGCAGCCTTCCTCTCAGCCTCAACCAAAGCAAGCCAACTGGCTTCTTAGTAACACGATGGTCACTCAACTTTGAGAATCGCAGTTTCCTCTTTTGTAAAATGAGGAAGTTGACCTAATTTATCTGTAGCTTCCTTCCAAAGTTAGAATATCATGCATGTCTCTGAATGATGATGGTGGAGGAGATATGGCAGAGGACCTAGGAGGAGGAGAAGGCCAGCTACTTTTATTGGTAGCTCTAACCATCTGCTAGCATGAACACAAACAAATGGCTATTTGCTTTTTAGTGACTGGATAATCTCAACTCTCCAGTTTAAGAAATGAGTATTAATTTTGGTTTAACCACTAAGATAGCCTTACATTTCCCCTTTCTCTGAAATGATACTATTAATATCCACTCTATCTTATTTGGTAAACAAAGTGTTTTTATTAAGTAAAAAGTGCAGTACAATTCAAGTTTGAGGACTGAAAAGATTTTTTTCTCCTTAATTTTGAGTTAAATCATTTTCTCCTCCTTCTGTAATTGTACCAAAACCACCACCCAAGAAGACCTAAAGAATTAGTAAATGGACAAGCAGTTGTAAGAAAAAATTAAAGAAAAAGAAATGCAGAATTACTTTGCCTTAGGTTAGTAGATCTTAGCAGATCTTAGCTTGCTTCAAAATGTTAAGAGTTAAGTTGAAGCACCATCTAGTGGCTTTCAATTGTGTTTTGCTAAAAGTTGCTCCCAATTTCCCTCAATTTAGGACAACAATTAAGTTGTTGCACATATACACAGCTGACCCTGGAACAACATGGATTTGAATAGCACAGGTCCACTTCCACACAGATTTTCTTCTGCCTCTGCCACCCCTGAGACAGCAAGACCAACGCCTCCTCTTCCTCAGCCTACTCAACATGAAGTATGAAGACCTTTATGATGATCCCCTTCCACTTAATGAACAGTAAACACATCTTCTCCTCCCTATGATTTTCTTACCATTTTCTTTACTCTAGCTTAATTTATTGAAAGAATACACTATGTTACACATAACACACAAAATATGTGTTAATTGAATGCCTATGTCATAAGTAAGGATTTCAGTCAACAGTAGGATATTAGTAAAGTTTTGGGGGAGTCAAAAGTTATGTACAAATTTCTGACTGCAAGTGGTGAGGGGATAGTGCTTCTAACTCCTACATGTTCAAGGGTCAACTGTACATATATACATATGTGTATGCAGAAAAGAAAAAATATGGGTTTTTTTCCATCTTTGTGTAGGGGTAGGAGGAAGGGGGAAGTAGCTATATCTTTTTACTCTTTGATCTAACATCACCCAAAAAATAATGGCAATAAGAATGGGATAGAGAAGTAGCATGAATTCACATAAATCTCTTCCAGAAATAATAGAGTCCATTCATTGGGGGAAAAAATTAACACAGTAAAGTCCCATAGATTTCAGTTCCTCTGTTTCTCCTGCTCACATCCTCTCTAAGAGCCCACAACAGTATCTTTATCTTCCCAATCCTGTAATGCAGACATGTTCTCATGTGTCTAGGGATTAACACACTGTTGGATAATTTTTGAACACCTCCAGATTCCAAAGCCCTTTCCCACCACAAGCCTACAATATCCTTTGTATTTATATAACCAACAATTCTCCTGGCATTTTCAGAGACGGCTGTCATACCTATGATTCCTATCTTCTGAAATTATGTCCATTCCATTACTTCTATGGGAGGAATGAAAATAGACCATAACAATGTGTGACTGGGACATATGTTTTATTGCCTCTAGGGGAAGAACAAAAAATAGGCCATGAAAATACACAAGCGGAACATAACTTGCTGTTGCAAGATTGGCAGCAAACCTTCATATTGACAAACTAGGTATTTGTATCAATTAGGATTAAGTTCAGCTCTGTGTAGAATAAAATCCTCAAACTAATGGTGGCATGAATAAAACAGTTTATTCTCTCTCACACAAAAGAAGTCAATGGGTGAGTAGGTGGTCAGGGGCTTGCAGGGCAACTCCAAGGTCATCAGGCCCAGGATCCTTCCATCCGTCTTTTCTTCCATCTTAGTGAGCGGCTTCCATCCTCAATGCTCAAGTCGGCTACTGGCCCTCCACTTATCTCACCAATGTTGGAGCCCAGGAGATAAGGAAGAAACACAAAAGAGTACCCTTTCTTTCTCTTTAAAGAGTTTCCCTGAAAATATCAACAAGACTTATGCTTGTATCTCATTTGCCAAAATTTATGTAGGTGGCCATACACAACTGCAAGGCAAACTGAGAAATGTCTTTGAGCTAAGTACATCCCCCAAATAAATAAAACTGGAGTCATGTTATTAAGCAATGTATCAGTTACCTGAGGCTACAATAACGTTGTGTAACAAATAGCCACAAAACTGAGACAGGGAATTAATTACCTAAGGCTACAATAATCTCATGTAACAAACAACCACAAAATTGAGACAGGGAACTGGCAGGTACTGCTTTGGGCATTGCCTTGGCCATTGCTTTGGGCTTTGCTGCAGTGTTGCCTGAGTCACTAAGTCTCAAAACAAAGTTTCAAACTACCCTGAACAAAACAGGATGGAGGCAGGGCAAGTTCCAACCCATTAGAACCAAGATGGTGGAGGACTAGAGGGTGTCACCCTGATCCCAGGAAACACTGCCCCTGCCATGAATGTTCCTCCCCTTATTTAGCTATAATTAAGCCATTTCTTGGGCAATGGGAATCAGAGGGCAGGTTCCATTCTGCAGGGAGAACCAGCCTCCACTCTGTGTGTGGAGTAGACTTTCTATAGTTGCTGAATAAATCCTGCTTTCGCTTTATACTGCCGACTGGCTCCTGAATGCTTTCTTGCCTGAAGCCGAGGACCCACTTGGACTTCAAGTGGCTCCCAGCATCAGGAGTCACTTTCCTGTGTGAAAACCTCTGTGGCAACAGTTGCTCATATGTCTGTGATCAACTAGCGGCCAGGTCTGCTGATCTTGACTGAGCTTCCTCGTGTGTCCAGGGAGTGGCTGACTATTGGATCGTCCAGGCTGGGCTCAGTGGGGAGGCGGGGTCGACTGAGGTGACTCAGCTCTGCTCTATGTGGGTCTCATCCTCCACCTGGCTGGGCCATGCAAGTAGAAATATGCAGGATCTCTGAGGCCTGTGCTCACAACTGGTATCCTGTCACTTCTGCCTCATTTTATTGACCAAAGCAAATTACATGGGATGGATATATATGTTCCCACTGTGTGAAAAGAATGCTGAAGCCAACTGAAAAATTACATGGATGGGGAAGATTCAGAGTCATGAATATAATCATTTGCTATAAGGAGAATGGGAAGGATTAGCATTGGACCAGGCAATTAGTAATTTCTCACATAGTATATTTTAGTCTGTGTATTAGTGAATTTCTTTCCATTCTATGTCCCGTCTTAAACATGAGAGAATTATAACAAAAAAGAAAGAGACAAAAGAGTTTATATCTTTTAAAAATAGGACATTATTTACTAATTTAATTATATCTGGACTTATGTTCAATTACTTAAAGAGTAGGTATTAATCTTAGTATGTGTCCTATTCTTTGCTGTGGGCAGAGACTGTCTAGATGTGCACCAAACCTGATTCCTTTTCTTTCAAGGCAGTTAGACTACAATTTCCAACCTTTGTAGAAGTTAGAATAGCCATGTGACTGAGTACTAGCCAGTGGAATGTGAGCAGGAGTGATTGCTACTCCAGGCCTGGCCCATAAAAATCTCCCACATAAAATCCTCCATTTTCTCTCCTGTTTCCTACTTACCAGCTGAACTGGAGACTACTTTGAAAAGGGCAGATCCATAGAATAAAATGATAACTTAGAGCAAAACCCCTCCAGCCGTCTGCCCCTGCCCCACCAACTGCATTGGAGTGTGATGGGAGTAAGAATTAAGTTGTTGTGGTATACATACACTAAAATTTGGGGCCTGTTTGTACCAACAATTAAACTAATATACGTATATAATATCCTCCAATATTGTACATTCATTTTCTTCTTTAGGTTTTTGCTCAAAATAAAAGTAAGTAATAGCTCAAATCATTTGCTACTTTACATAAGAAATGTCTTCCTTTAAATAAAAGGGCTCTTTTTAACTATAGGATTACCATCTGTATCAAGTGTAGATAGGGTCTCAGTTCACAGTGGCCCTAGACGATATTAGGCTTTTACCAACACTTTACTCTTACCATCATTAATCCATCCATCCCTACCTCTGCATCCTACAGGGTAGACAAAAGAGTAGAGGCGTTGGAGTTCTAAGGTAAGGGGACCTTCAGCGTTGTGTCCAATGAACCCGACAGTTCCTTGGTTAGGATCAACTTATAATTTCTGCTAAAATGCAAGTACTGCTAAAAATGACTCCCAGTCATGTGCTTAATGATCAGTCCAAACATGCCATTCAACTGCCCCACTAATCTCTAGCAAGCAAGAAAGAGATGGAAGGGCAACCACTGACCAACTTGCAGATGGTGTTTGTGTGGTTCCTGCCATTGCAACCTTGATTAGCATCTCAAGTGAGCAAAAGAACCAAAGAACCCAAGGTATGCAGAAAAACTGCCTGGCATTATTATTTGCCTTTTGCTAAGCCATCTTCCTCTTTAATTGGAGAAGCAGTGTTGTTTCACTCTGCAAATAAGCACTAAGGGAAAAGGGAAAGTGGATAAATCACCCTAGCCACTCATGATGGCAGGTGCTAAGTTTTGCATGTATATTTAAACTGTGTGCTAAGAGTTTGAAACAGGTCTTGCTAACTATCACACGATTCTCCTGAACTTGAAGGTATAAAAGAGTCACAGGAGCAGCAACACTAGACCTTGAACGTGAAATCTGACTGCAAAGGGATGCTTTTTTGTGATGTCTCCTCAAGTCCAAATTGACTTCCAATTCTTTTGATTTTCATTCCCTAGGAATAAAATATAAAATATGTAATTAAGCAGGGATGAACACAAGCCCTCAACAGAGAAATTTGGAAGTAAACACTTGAGAAGTCCCAGTAACTTCCTTTTCCCCACTGAATTCTCAAGGTGTGAGTTAGGCCAGGTCTCTCCTAGGTCAAAACTACAAGGGAGCAGAAGTTCTTGCCACAGTGCTATAGGCCCCTCTGCCTGGGCTCTCAGTTGCTAACAAAGCCTTCATGTTACAGAAGGGGCTGAGGGAAAATCACAACATACCAAAATAGGTGTCAAGCTTTTCTCAGTTCATTATAAACTCAAAGTCTTAACAATAATGTTTTCTTTCAAATGAGTCTTATACTTTCCAGTCTCCCGTACCTACCTGCAATCATGTATCCTCCGGAAGAAAACAAATCCCACAATGACCAGAATTACCACAAAAAGAGAGAGTTTCACATAGAGAATAATTAGTAAGGGCAATGCTGGAGATCTTGAGGTTGTTAGACCTTTAAATAAAAGCAGAAATAAAAAATCCTTTTAAAGATTCTTCTATTAACAAATTAGAGTCAATAGTTTAAAAGCACATTTTTAAATATTCCTAAAAGTTCATAGACTGTCATAATCATAAAACCTTCTAAATTATAGCTTGAAGGTTAGTAATGTATCATTCTTTCATAACAGAATTTAGGAACCACTTCTGTGTTTTATACATGGTAGGTTTTTAAGAAACATTTTCTAAATGAACAAATGCACAACAACCATTGCTAATACTTTCCAATTTTATAAGAAAAAATGTATTTTCTAACTTCCATGAAAATACCAGTTTTTTTGAAAGACATTACTTTTTAATATTTTGGGCATGATCTGATAACACTTTCTGCACAGTGAAGGGATTTTGTCATTGAGTTGATGTAACCCCTTAGTAAGGTGTTTTATGTGTCTTCCTACTTTCATTTTGCTTATCTGCAAAATAGCCCTGAGAATTGTTGAAAAGATAAATGAAATTAGTTAGGAGCATCATTCTGAAGGCTTTTCTCCTTTGAAAATGGCAGCCTCAATAGTGTGTGAACTCCAAATACAAATCTAACTCTTGGCTCCAAGAGGTCATTTCATTCCATTAAATAGCTGGGTCCAATACTAAACTAGAAGAATGTCAGACAATCTCCTGGGCCCTGTGAGGGAATAAGAAGATAACATGGTTAGGGTCCTCAAAAAGCTCATGATCCAACTGGAAAAGTCAGACCCACACAAATGAAAAGATAACTTACAAGAGAGCAAACAGTTCTAAGTAAACGTCACAGATTATAAATCATCTTAAGGAATAAGAAGGGTTAATCAACTCCAGCTGGGAGATCAGGGAGATGTGGGATTTGAACTGAGCCTTGCTAGTCTGCAAGATTAAATAGATTAAAAGAAAAACAAAGAACTTTTCAAGGTAAAGGAACAACTTGAGAAAAGATTTAAAGATGTGTTAACCTAAGTCATATTTGGAGCATAGGGGCTGAGAGCCCCTAGAGAGATTCAGGATAGGGCTGATCACTAGGAAGACCAAGGTGTGATTAGAGTTGGGACTTTCATCCCACACATCACCCACCCCCTCAATCAACCTCCTGAGAGGGGAGGGTGCTGAAGATTGAGCTAATCACCAAGATCCAATGACTTATCAATCATACCTGTGTAATGGAGCTCCCATAAAAACCCTAAATGACAGAGTTGGGAGAGCTCTTGGATTGGGAGACCTTCTAAGCTGGTGAACACATCAAGAAGCTAGGAGGTTGGAACTCCTGGAGATAACATGGAAGTGCCTTCCTCCATACCTTGCCTTATGCATCTCTTCCACTTGGCTGTTCCTGAGTTTTATCCTTTATAATAAACCAGTAATATTAAAGTGTCTTCCTGAGTTCTGTAAGCCATTCTAGCAAATTATTGAACATGACAAGGGGATTGTGTGAATTTACAGCCAGTTGGTTAGAAATTAAGTGGTGACCTGAGATTTGCGACTGGTGTCTGAAATGGGGGAGGTCTTGTGGGACTGAGCCTGTTCTAACCCCAGGTAGCTAATGTCAGAATTGAATTGAATTGTAGGACACCCTGTTGGTGTCTGGAGAGTTGGAGAATTGGTTGGTGGGGGGAAAAAACCCACACATATTTGGTGTCAGAAGTGTCATGAGAGAAAACAGTGGAGAGCATTCAATTACAGGGCTGTGGAAGTATTCTGACAGAGGCATACATGAAGCATTTTGTGAGCACACAGGCGCAACAGCTAAACAAACTTCAAGGCAAGGGAAAATTATCCCAGAGGATCAGTGTCAAAGTTTTAAAACTTCAGCGGGGCACAATGGTGCATGCCTATAGTCCCAGCTACTCAAGAGGCTGAGGCAGGAGGATCATTTGAGCCCAGGAGTTTGAGTCTAGCCTGAGCAACATAGCAAGAACCCAATCTCTATAAACAAATAAATAAATAAATAAATATTTTTTAAAAGTCAATAGGAATTGATCAAATACAGCAGAAGAAGAGAGTACAACGAAAGAAATGTATTGTGGGGAGGTAGAAATCACATGTAAAAGGGAACAGAGGAGCAAAAGAGCATAACACATTCGAAGAGCCCAAAGAGGCCCACATGCATGGGGTGCAGGCTGGACAGCAGTGAGACACGAGTCCTGGTGAGAAATATTATGTGATCAACTAAGGCAGTGGGAGGAAAGAGAAAGACCCAGATTAAAGGAAGGTTTTCAAGGTCAGTTCAGCAAAACATAGTGACTGGTTTTGAATATGAGGAATAAGAAAAAGAAATGTTGTAGGATATTTTTAAGATCCTGGCTTGAGTCATTTATCAAGGTATAAAATGTAGCTGTAGAGCTCATGAAGGGGTAGAGAAGGAGACCTCTGTGTCAGAAATATGTAAGCTGAGTTGCCCTTGGTGCATCTATGTGAAGCTGTCCAGTTGAAAGTTGGTTTGGATCACTGGGTAGCAAAGGAGAAAAAATCTGAGCAAAAATACAGATTTGAGAATCAAGACTTAGGCAGTGATTGAAGCTATAGGTATACATGAAATTACTCAAGGAACAGAGGTAAAGTGAGAAGAACAAAGAGAAAATCCCAAAAAAATGCCTTCATTCACAGGATGAAAAGATAAAAGGAATCTATTTAAGAAAAATAAAAAGTTGACTGAAAGTTAAGAAGAGAACCAAGTGAAAATGAGAGGAAAGCACATGAGAAGGGAGAGAAACCATATCAAATACCACAAAGAAGCTAATTAATTAAATATTAAAAATGATTAAATATTATTTAAAAGTATCCATTATTATTAAACATAACATATTTTAAAATAATAATTATAAAAAATATTGCACACAATCTAATAAAGCTAACAAAGAATAAAAAATTTATATTTTATTTGGCATCTGGGAGCTCTCTAGTGCTTTTGTCAGGGCATTTTCTGTGCAGGGAGATGCAAACAAGTTAAGTTCTAGATGTCAGGTGACATAGAAGGAACAGTAAGTATAGATTCCTCTTTAAAAACATCTTGGATATGAGTAGAAGGCAAGAGCTAAGAGTTTGAGGAAGTTATAGCATCTAGTTTTTAAACATGGGTGAAAAATAGGCATGTTTATACTAGTAGCTTTAGGGAAATGATTTAAGGAACAGAAAATACTGAACAAAGGAGGGAGGATAATTAATGAAGTAAAGACTTTAAGGATACAGAAGAGAAAACAGACTTAGAGTATAGGTTGACTATTCTACAGAAGAAAGAGTCATGTAATACTGGAGATAATTCCATAGGTCTAGAGACAAGAAGTAGAAAGTAAGAATTTAGATTTGATGGTAGATTAATCAGGAAAAACAAAGAATACATGTGAAAGTATTGACACATGTTACAACATGGATGAACCTCAGAAACATTATGCTAACTGCAAGATGCAGTTGCAAAATGACATATATTATATAATATCATTTGTCCACAGTAGACAAATCTATAGAGACAGAAAGTAAATTAGTGGTTGCCTAAAGCTGAAAGAGATGGTAGAATTGGGAAGTGATGGTTGAATGTATGGGGTTTCCTTTTTGTGTGATAAATATGTTCTCAAATTGATTGGAGTGATGATTGCACAATCATTGAATTATAAACTTTACATAGGTGAATTGCATGGTATGCAAACTAGAACTCAATAAAGCTGTTGCAAAAAAAGAAATAAACATGAAAGACTGAGAAATAATTAATATGATATAATGCTTTTTAATAATAGATATAATAATGATTATAATAGCTAATTTGTATTAATGTAATAGATATAATAGCTATTTATTAATGTAAATATAATAGCTAATATTTATTAATATAAAGAAATATAGTAACTAACATTGAGTACTAATATGTACTAGGCATAGATTTAATTATATGCACCATGTTGTGTATACAAGACTTTGTCTTTTCATCTTTGCATCACCAGCTTCAAAGTTATAAAGAACATTCAATAAATGTTTGATTATTGAATTAATAAATTAATTTTAGATGACAAGAGAGAGTGGGATGGAAAATATGTCTCTCACTTGTGGTAACAAATAAAGTGATGACTATTGTAAGAAACAGAAAATCAGAAAAATGTCAATTTTGGCTATCTAGTGAATAAGTACTGTTAAAACTATACAAAAGCATTGATATTTTATACAGATAATAATCTCAAAGTAAGAACCTATAGATCACTAAGTTAGCAAAACAGATTTTTATGGCTGTCTCATGAAAAGGTACAGAAGTATCAGTAAGCAATTATTAAATAAATTTCTCCTATTTGGTAAAGGAGTAAAAATTATTTCTCTACCATACTAATGCATTTCTCAGTTTTAGAAAATATTTTCAAATTAGGAGCTCAAATTTTCTGACCCTGTGTTTAGTTATTCATAATCTTCTATGAAAGAAAAGGTTGAACGTCAATTTTACTCTTCTAAAAGAAACAAGCACTGACCTGGATTCAGCTCTGTGAACAGACTCCTGTTGCCAGTCAAATGGGAGACAGAGTAGGTCACATTTGTCACATCGGGGACCTCCCAGGAGCACGTACTCTAGACACTCACTGTGCCATTGCCCCAATGTTCTTGCTCAGTGACACAATCTTCTCCCTCTGGGGTCCAGGAGATCTGTGCAGCTGGCTTCCCCACTACTGCCTTGCACACCGCAGTTCTATTCCTGCTTAGAAACAGGGTCACTTCGGGGGGAACTGCAGAGATGTAAGGGAAAAATGCTTCAATCTTAACATAAGAGATATGGAATTTAGAGAGACATTCATTTCAGTAACAAATACCACAGCATATGACCTTCCTTACCTAACACTTGGAGGTGATACTCATGATTGAGATTCCCATCAGGTGTCACCATCACACACCTGTAATACCCATCATGAGCAATGGCCACTGGAGCAATTTGAAGATCAGGATTCCGACTGGGTCTGGAGGCCCAGGTTATTCTGTCATCAGTACAGTTGATTTCCTTCACCTCATTTGTGTCGCTCCTGTAAGCTTTTGTGCAGGAAGGCCTGTCCCTGAGGATTATTTCCCACGTTGTTAGCAGCGCTGTCGTCAATGTACGAGGGCAGTGGAGCACAGCGTTGGTATCCATCACTGCAGACAGTGAAGTGATAACTGGACACACACACACAAAAGGAGAATGATAAAAGAAAATCTTGATGAACAACTTCATGCATTAAATTTATCCATAGCATATTACATGAAGTTGTACTAGATACTAATTTTGCTGGTGATCATATTCCAGAAATATTGCACTTACATAAGAAATTAACATTCACAAAATATAAATAATGTACCGAACCCAGTCCAAAGATTAATGGATTAATGGATTCTCCTGCATTTATGCATTATTAAGAAAACAAAATGTGTTGTAAAGTATTTTGAAATTATTTCAGGAGTCTTAATATCTAAAACAGACAAGAAAACAGAATTCTAAAATAAACAACAAAAGCAATGTTCTAAATCTAATCTTTTGGTGATAGAGATTATTAGATTTTTTCATAAAATTCATACACCTCAGGAAAGAAAATGATATAATTAGCAATGTAGTTGTCTCTTCCAAGAGTTTTGATGACAAAAAAAATCAGTAATATTGACACTAAATACCAATCTATCACTAAGGATGTTATTTCAAACAAACATAAATATGGAAAGCAAATGGTTCTTTCATTAAAAATAAATACAATGTAATCAGGTTGAGCTAGCTAAATATTTTAAGTTTATTTTTTATTTAGGGAAAAACAAAATCAGTGGGATCAACAGATCTTGAAATAATCTGCAATTTCACTAAGTAAGCCATCACACAAAAATGAAAAATGGTGCTGCCGGTGATAAGAGATGCTTAGAAATATTTATTTCTGGTAAAAAAGTAGTGCAACACATAAATTTTAAAAAACAAAACAAAAGCAAAAAAGAAGAAAAGGAAAACTCCCTTTAGAACTTTTCCATAAAAAGGATTTTACTGCAAATGTGTTATATTATCAAATGTAGTCTTTGGATGAGTTTCCTTTCCTTCCTATTAGTCACACACAGCATTCCCAGATAGTTTAGCGGTGAACTTTTCTCATGGATTTTATTTCTGTATATCCAATCTAATGATTAGGATTAAATATAGAAGTTGACCTCTTTGGTCCATCTGTTAAAGTTAAAATTAAGCCCTGAATCCTATGAGCATCTTCTGACACAAAAACTTCACCCTTCCCATAAACTGACACAATGTGTCCATGACTAATAGGGGTCTACTGAGAGGTGATTAGTATACTGACCAAGGAATCTGTTACAACTCGCCTGCAACAGAAATGAGTGTCAGTGATGGCATTACTATAGTTCTGTGTCATCTGCTTTCCATCCATACATGAACTACTTGAAGCTAGAAAATATGTTGAGAAGAGTAAAATGAAACCAATGTTATGTACTCAAATAGAGTGGGAGCCACTGTTTCTCCACAAAGTCTTATTCAACAGGATAGTTAACCATACTAAAATTATACAAAAATCATTGTAAAACAGAAATGACAACTTATACCATCATTAGGGGGAAAACATGTTAATATCTTGAAAATTATGCTTGCAAGTTGTTAATCAATGATTTTCCATTCATTAGACACCTTATTTTGTCAACTATTTTGTACAAGGTAATTCTACCTCCACCCCTCCCCCTTCCCAGCCAGGGAGCTTGGTCCAATGTGAACATTTCATATGAGCTGGTTCGATTATACTTCTTTCTCCAGATGGTGGAGAGAGCATCATCCATAAATGAAATTTCTCTGCACACTTCTTTCCTTCTTAAGCTAACTCCTCTGAAATAATGGAAGAACCAAATACAAAACATGGAAAAATTACTAATCAGGAAGCAGCTCTATGCACAGGCACTTGTTGCCAGTCAAATGGGAGACAGAGCAGGTCATAGTAGCCACATCAGGGCCCTCCCAGGAGCATGTACTCTGGACAGTCACTGTGCCATTGCCCCAGTATTCTTACTCAGTGACATGATCATCCCCTTCTGGGGTTCAAGAGACTTGTGCAGCTGGATTCCCTGCTACTGCCTTGCACATTACAGTTCTATTCCTGCTTAGAAACAGAGTCACTTCAGGGGAACTACAGAGATACAGGGGTAAAAGTGCTTCAGTCTTAACACAAGGAATATGGAATTTGGAAGAGACATTTGTTTCATGAATCTAGTGACGTAAATACCACAGTGTATATAATGTTCTTTCCCTAACACTTGGAGGTGATACACATGATGATAATTCCCATCAGGTGTCACCATTATACCCTGTAATACCCAGCATGAGTGCTGGCTACTCGATCAATTTGAAGGTGAAGATTCTGTTCAGGCCTGAAAGGCCAGGTTATTCTTTCATTAGTACAGTTGATTTTCCTGGTCTCATTTGTGTTACTCCTGCAAGCTTTTTCTGCAGTAAGATTTGTCTTCCAGGATTATTTCCCATGTTGTTATCCCCACACTTGTCAATGGAATAGGAAGGTGGCAGAGCAAAACTTTGGTATCCATCACTACAGACAGTAAGTGTTAACTGGACACACACACACACAAAAGGAGAATGATAAAAATTTCTGCATGTCAGTCCTACAACTGAGTCTTGTCTTTATCTTCATCATTACTGTATATGCTTTTAGCTGATTACCCACTGAGAGGAAATGTCAGTGAGTTTTGCTGAGTGGAAAAGCAAAAGGCCAATTCTTACTATTCATAGGTTCTCCCACAGCACTGAAGTAAAAAGATAAATCATATAGCAATTCATTTGAAACAGTGCTTTAAAAGTATAAGTTGCATATGGTAAAATGCACCAAACTATAGTGTACAGCTTAATGAATTTTTACGTATATATGCACACATCTAATCATTTCCAAAACCAAGGAAACGATTTTTTTTTTTTTTTTGAGACAAGATCTCAGTCTGTTGCCTGGAAAAGTATAGTGGTATCATCATAGCTCACTGAAACCTCAAACTCCTGCTTCAGCCTCCTGAGTAACTGGGACCACAGGTGCACATTACCACACCTGGCTAATCTTTTTCTACGTTTTTGTAGAAACAGGATCTTCCTATGTTGCTCAGGCTGGTCTTGAACTCCTGGATTCAAGTGATCCTCCTGCCTTGATTTCCCAATGTGATAGGATTACAGGTGTGAGCCCGGTACTTGGCCAAAGTATGGATCATTTTTATTACTCATTGTGTCCTTCATGTTTCTTCTCCATCAATATCCCCTCCCTGACAAATAAGCACTACTCAGACTTCTAATATCATTGCCTCATTTTGCCAGTTTTGAACTTCATATAAATGAAATTTTTTGCATAGTTCATTTTTAATGCTGCAGAGTGATTTTTAATGAATATATCATAATTTATTCATCCATTTTTCTATGGATTTGGATTGTTCCAGTTTAGGGCTAGCATAAATAACACTTATATGAATATTTTTGCTTTTCATATAACTTTTATTCTACATATGCATCCATTTTCTTGGATATACACCTAGAAATGAAATTGATGGGTCATAGGATAGTCATATGTGTAGATTTAATAAATACTTCCTGTCATGGGTTGAATTGTGTCCTCCCTCCTGAAATTCACATGTTGAAATTCTAATCCACAGTGCCTCGGAGTGTGACCTTATTTGGAATTAAGACCATTATAGATATGGTTAGTTAAGATGAGGCCCTATTGAGGTAGGTTGGACCCTAATCCGATATGGATGATGTTCTTATAAAAAGAAGAGAATTAGACACAAACACACACACAGGAAGAACATCATGTGAAGATAAAGACAGAGATCAGGGTAATGCTGCTTCTATAAGCCAAGAAATGCCAAAGATAGCCAGCAAACCACTGGAAGCTAGGACAGAGGCAAAGAACAGATTCTTCTCTCCTGTTATATGAGATTTAAATATCCTTTTGATGACAGGACAAAATATAAAGAAAGTCAGATACAGGAAAGGCAGAATTCTTTGTTATTTACAGCTCCAAACAAGAGAAGACTGTCATGCAGGCCACACAGTGGTTGGACATGGGGACAGAGTAACAGCAAACCGAAGCTGTAGGGAGCAGCTTATGTATGCCAAGCAGGGTAGGGTTCAGTTTCCCGGGCTCCCTGTGCATTGTCTACTTTGAATAACTTCACAAGCTGTGGGGAACAGAATGTTTCACATTCCATAAGACTATCTGTAGTTATCTGGTTACTTGTTCCCGAGCAAGCAATTAGGGCAGGTTTATAGTAACTTAGAGTGTGAAAGTCCAGATAAGGGAAGTGGTTGGGGTATGGACTTAAATCAGGTGCTTAAAAAGAGGAACTAACTAGCCTGTCGTCAGGGCTTCAAAACTGAGTCTAAAAAGCATTTTTTAAAATTAAAAACTATATTAAAATGGATGTATTGATCTTCACATCAGTGTTAAGCGTGATTATTTGGGTTATTTGAGTGGTCCAAATTGTAGAGGAGACTTGTAGCAAGTTGTGCATACATTGCCCTGACAAATATAGAAAACATTTTATTATGAGAGTAAAAAGGATAAATACAAGTAGGAGTACAAGGAGTCTTTGCAGGCCAATAAATAGCCAAGCTCCCTATTGCATGAATTAGCCAAGAAGGCAGATCTGGAATTTCCAGGATCTCTAACAATATGTTCATTGTGTTAAAGTGCGTTCAAAGCATTAGTTATATTTTTTGTGTGTATGACAATAATATCTTGGTGTATTCCAGGGTTCAAAGTGGCAGGTTCAACAGTTACATTGTTGGAAATTAAGTTAAATAAATAAAACAACCACCACCATGGTATTACACAGTCCTCAGAATGAACCAGCGCCGCTAACACCTTGATCTTGGACCTCCAGCCTCTAGAACAGGGAAACAATAAATATCCATTGTTTAAGCCATTTAGTTAGGTGGTACTTTATTAAAGCAGCCCTAGCAAACTAATATACTTCCAAACTAGGAGTACCATTTCTCATTCTCACCAGTTGCAGAGGGCAGGTCACACCACATCCTCACCACATTTCCCATTTTAATTCTCCACATTTCACATCTCAGTTCAAATTAGCCTGTTTAAGGGATCAACAGCCCTTGTGGCTAGTGGCTAACACATTGGTCATCACCATTCTAGAGCATAGTTTTTTCATACGGTCATCATGATGCTCCAAAAGTTTTAAATAATATATTTTTTCAAATTAAAAAATGTTTAATTCTTTCTCAGAACTTGAGAATGTTGCCAAAAATTATTCTTAACTATTTTTTCATCATATAATTCTAAGTGATAGAGATACAATACAGCTATCAAAATATACTCATATTTTTCATTCTGTTGAATTATTTACTCACATTTTACAATAGAACCTAAATGAGCTGCTACATAATTTTGGTAACAACATAGAAAAAAATGACAATTTTATTCTCTGTCATTTGTTAGTTTCTTTTCTCTCTCTCTCAAACATTACAAGTAACTAAAGTGCATTTATCAATCACAGAAAAAGCATTTGACAAAATTCAACATCAATTGTCTTATTCTGCTCAGGCTACCATAAAATACCACAGACCGGGTGGCTTAAACATCAGAAATTTATTTCTCACTGTTCTAGAGGCTAGAAGTCTGAGATCAAGATGCCAGCAGGATTGGTTCCTGGAGAAACTTCTCTTCCTGGCTTGTGGATGGACTTTCCTCTGTATGGAGAGTGTGCAGAGAGGGAGATCTCGAATGCCGAATGCCTCTTCCTTTTCTTACAAGGACGCCAGTCCTGTGGGATTAGAGCTCCACCCATCTGACCTCAGTTAACTTTAGTTACCTCTTTAAAAGCTCTATCTTCCAAAATGGTCATGCTGAGAATTAGGCCTCCAACATATGAATTTTTAAAGGGACACCAATCTGTTCATAATACCAATTCATGATGAAAACTCTCAGAAAGTAGGAATAAAGAGGAAACTTCCCCAAACTGATAAAGAGAATCTGTAAAAACCTGTAGCTAACATTGTATTTAATGGTGAAAAACTGAATATTTTTCCCCTAAGGTAGTGAACAAGGCAAGGATGTCAGCTGTCACAACTCTTATTCAACATAGTGTTGAAAGCTCTAGCCAGTGCAATAAGGCAAGAAAGGGAAATAAAGACATACCAGTGAGAAAGAAAAAATAAAACTGTCCCTATTTGCAGATGACATGATGGAAATGTTTGGCGTGTTAACTATACCAATGTCAGTATCTTGGTTATATTTTCACTACAGTTTTGAAAAATGTTAGCACTGGAGGAAACTGAGTAGAGAGCACATAGGATCTCTCTATATTGTTACAACTACCTGTGACTCTACAAACATCCCAAATCAAAAGTTTAATTTGAAATTTTTTAAAAAATTCCATTCTACATCATTTTAAAGTGTTCTAAAGAGTTTCCTCTCTAGAAGCGACAAGTAACTAAGACGTATTTTTTACTGCAGTAAATACACATACACATAACATAAACTTCACCATTTCAAGGTGTGTGATTGACTGACTTTTAGTACATTCACAATATTGTGCAACCATCACCATTATGAAATTCTAGAAAATTTTCATCACACTGAAAAGAAATCCTGTGTCTATTAAGCAGTCACCTTCCTGTTTCCCCCACCTCAATCTCTGGCAAACACAAATTTGCTTTCTATCTCTATGGATTTGCCTATTCTGAGTATTTCACATAAATGGAATCATAGAATAAGTGGCCTTTAGTTTCTGGTTTCTTTCATGTAACAGTTTTTTTAAAGGTTGATTTATGTTGTAGCATGTGTCAGTACTTTATTCCTTTTTATGAATAATTGAATAATTCTTAACTCTATGGATATACCACATTTTGCTTATACATTTATCAGCTGATGGATTTGGGGGTTGTTTCCAAATTTGGCTATTGTGAATAATGCTGCTATTTAACACAGATTTATAGTTGTTGTCTTATGCATTTGTCTTTTAAATCATATAAGAAAAATTACAAACCAAAAAGAAAATAACACTGGCTTTCATATTTACTTAGGAATCTATCTTTACTGTTGTTCGTTATTTCTTTATATGGCTGTGAGTTACTGTCTAGTGTTCTTATATTTTTTAGTCTAAAGGATTTCCTTCAATATTTTTTATAGAGAAGCTCTATGGGAATAAACTCCCTCAGCTTTTGTTTACCTGGGAATGCCTTGATTTCTCCTTCTTTTTTGAGGGATAGTTTTGCCAGATATGGAATTATTGTTCTACCATTTTTTTCTTTTAGCACTCTAAATATGTCATCCCACTGCCTTCTGGCCTCCACGGCTTCTGATGAGCAATTAATTGGCTGATAATCTTATTTAGGATCCTTTGTATACACGATAAATCACTTCTTCTTGCTCCTCTCAAGCTTCTCTCTTTTTTTGGCTTTGATATTGTAATTATAATGTGTCTCAGTGTGGGTCTCTGAGTTTATCCTACTTGGGGTTCATTGAGCTTCTTGGATTCCCATTATGCATAATTGTATACTTGATGGTGTTGCAGAAACCTCTTAGGTTCTATTCATTTTACTTCATTCTTTTTTCTTTTTGGTTCTCAGACTGGATGATCTTAATTGACCTGTCTTCAAATTCTCTATTTCATTTAAATTTGTTATTGAACCCCTCTAGTAAATTTCCTATTTCAATTATTGTACTTCACAGCTCAAGAATTTCTACCTGGCTCATTTTTTACTTTTTATCTCTTTGTGGATATTCTCTATTTGGTAAGATTGTGTTTTTCTGGTTTTCTTTAGTACTTTGTACATGGCTACATGTACAAAGGGTCAAAGAAGGAGAGGATAGAAAGGAGCAGAAAAAAATTGGTGAAATAATGGGTGAAAACTTCCCAAATTTGATAAAAGTCATTAATCTATACATCCAAGTAGCTCAATGAATGCTAAGTAGGGTAAACTTATAGAGACCCACACTGACATACATTACAATCAAACTGTTAAAAGCCAAAAACAGAATCTTAAGAGCAACAAAAAGTGACTCATCGTGTACAAGGATCCTAAATAAGATTAACAGCCAATTACTCACCAGAAGCCATGGAGGCCAAATATTTTTTGCAAACAAAAAATAATTTGAGCATGTTTAAAATAATTCTTGATTTAAAGCCTTTGACTAGTAGGAAAATGTCTGTATTTCCTTAGAGACAGTTTCTATTTTCTTTTTTTTTTCTTGTTCATGGGCTATACTTTCTCATTTCTTTGTATGCCTCGTAATTCTTTTAATTATTGAAAACTGAACATTTTGAATATTATGTGCATCAACTCTGGAAATTAGGTTCTCCACTCTCCCCAGGGTTTATTGTTGCTATTTGTTATGGTTCCTTTTGTTTGTCTAGAGACTACCAAACTAATTTATAAAGTGTGTTCTTCGTTATATGTGGCCACTGAAGTCTCTATTACATTAGCTTATGGATCAGCTGTTGATTTGACAGTTATGTCCTTAAATACCTATATCCAAAAGAAAACATTTCCTGGTCTTTGTAGATGGGCTCAGTGTGTGTTAGGGCACACCTTCAACACTCAGGCAGTTTACAACTCTGCCCTAGCCTTCACTTTTTATTTGCACAGAGCCTAAATGTCAGCTACAGGTGAGCGCCTAGGGCCTTCTCAGATCTTTTCTCTGGGCATGTGGATGACCTTTTAAATTCCTCCATATATATAAGGAATTTTTCAAAGTCCTTAATACCCCATGTATCTCTTTTCTCAGCTTCTTCCTTCCCAGACTTTTTGGTCTGTCTGCTGCTTGCCCCATCTTTTTTCCATCACCCAAGGCAGCTGTCACCAGTGCATTTCCTTAAATGGTGTTTGATAATTGCCACCTGCTTTGAGAAGTTCCAGATTGGAAGATACAAAAGCCAGCTCCTGAGCCAATCCCTTAGAGAGCCACCAGACAAGTCAAAACACACAACCACAATTCTTTGAAAACAATATCTGCATGGCTCCCTCTGGCATCAGCAAACCACAGTAGGGGTGTGGGAGACTGTCCCCATAGCCACTGTCCAGCTGGGGAATGAGGGATGGTAGGCAGGAGTGTCAAAACGCTGTATGACTCTCTTGCTGAAGTTTAGCAGTTTCTCTCTTCATTGAGTATTCCCTTGGTGTAGTATGTTTTTTTAAATTAGATTTCAGAGTTCAAAAAAAGTTCATTCTGATAATTTTTGCCAGTTTAATCATAGTTTTAGTGGAATAACAGAGCTTTGGAGTTCCCTACTCCACCATTTTCATTGGTGACACTGAATATATTTGCTTTTAAATGGTTGCTGACAATTTCTATGCCAAAGCCCCAATCATTTTTTGCATTTGTTCTTCTCAAAAGTTAGACTCTTTTATTTACATTACAGATAACCTACTTCCTATATGGCAAAATCTGTTTACTTACAAAATCACTTTTAGAGATTTTACAGCCTTTCACCAAATATAGTTTCACAGGCTTCTGCTTGAACATGTCAGGGGTCCGAGTACTCCATCACTGTACAGCCAGCTCACCTCACCATCCCCCACTGCTCAGGGCAGTGCATCTCCCCGCTTCCCCTCCACCTGTCTCTCTAAAGTGCATATTTAACACTGAAATAGTTACCCACATGAATTTTCTGTTCAGGTTGATGTTATAGACATTTCCACCACAATAAAAACAGTTCTTCTAATAGCATTAATTGCATAAGTAGAAAATAACCTATACACACAAACTAGATACTAGGTTCTCACAGTGTGGTCAATTGTGGTTGTCTTAAGCATTATAGCTTAGAATACTCTGGTGTTTATTTATTTCTCATCTGAACCACAAGGAAGGTGGTTTGAATGCTACAGCTTCTATATCTGCTCTAACATTCTCGAATATATTGTTTAATCAGTAGTCTGCAAATGTAACAGAGTAGTCGCCCCTCCTCCCATAGATATGGAAGGGAAATATTGACAGTTGGGAATACATAACAGGGGAAATGGCCCAAAAAAAAAATGGCAAAGAGATTTTTCTGTCTCCTTAAAACTTCCCCCACTATTTTTGGGAACTGCATTCTGGCCTGCAACCCTGAGGCAGGTTAAGTTTTTTTGTTAAAACTCCCAGGTGGTGCCAGAGCCCCAGGTGGGCGGCTGATAGAGGTCACAGGCTTTGTGTTTGGCAGAGACCAGAGGATTATAATAGTTAACCACAGTAATTGCCTGAAGCTGAGAACACTGCCTTTAAAAGCTCTGTATTTCTGCCTATGTTTAGGAAATTTGGGATTTTGATGTGAGAAGGTCTGCCATGTTTCCTCCTTTGTCCACAAAGCAAACTTTCTTTCCTTCCTCCTCAAACCTCTTGTCCTTGTTCTTCCGATTCTGCCCCATGGACAAGTGGCTGAGCTTTCCGTAACACAAATAGTTTTGATATGAGTCAGAAGTTCTTTTGCTTTATTTCTGAGGTGATTTGTTTGACCTTTTTTCTCACTCAGAATGAAAACTACCCCTGCTACTTACTCCATGATTATATTGTCAGATAACAGATCCCACCACACATTCAATGAATAGGATCACAAAGAGAAATAGACTTTCTGGACTAGAGACAGCTATGACGGGTTTCATTTCATCTTACCTGTAGATCTATACCAAAAATGACAGGAGAATTAAAAAACAGACAAAAACTCCCATTCTTTTAACACTTCCTCTTTCCTCTTGTATTCCTCTATTGTGGAACAAACAACAAGGTACTAGATAGTGATGTTCTATCAACGAAGAGATAAATCAAGATAAGAAACCATGTTTGGACATTTAAATAAGTAGGTAAGACCAAACACTGGAAGGAGTTACAGCTAAAGAACAGAATGCAAATGCTTTAAACCCTTACAGTGTAAAAATAATACATAACTAAAAAATCATGAAATGGGTTCTTGGAAAAAGGAGGTTTGAAAAGCGTAAATTTGTTAAAATTTCTTATCTTTCATGGCATAGAGTCAAAGTCAAGGGACACTGTGTCACAGTGAAAATACAGTATTTAAAATCTACAGTATTTAAAATCATCCTCTTAATATTGTTCCTAATTTTTTTCTTTTTTTACTTAGAGAACTCCTTTAGAGATTAGTATTTAGTCTGATAAAGACATCTTTTTTCTCCATATGTATAAGACAATAGTCCGAACACCTGGGAATAGACACATATGCAGCTTTGCTTTCTCTATTTGGCATGCTTTATTTTTCTAAGTTTGCTGAATGCCTTATACACTGTTTTGGTAAACCAGAAAATACTGCTGAATAGGAGTTCACTTTTTTTTTTAGTGTTAATATCTTTAGTAATGTTTAGAAATGAATTTATAAAGTTCTTTTCAGACATCATAAAGATTAGAAATTGCAACAATATATTTGAGAAAGGAATAACTAAATCCCTCAAGTGTTCTATTAGTTACTATTATATTGTAACTTTAGACACCATTATAACATATTTAATTTTGTAGTACCATAACTACTGGCCTAGCATCAAAAGAGATTATTTTTTAAAAGAGACAGAAATGAGTCATTGTTTGACTTATTCCTGAACATCAAACTAAACTTGGTAAAGCAATATTCTGTAGTGAAATGAACATGTAAGATGGTTTCAACCCTAAAGTATTAGGAAATTGAAAAAAAAGGAAATCAATCTCTAACATTCAAAAATTAGATAATAGCAAAAGAAATTGAAGCAAAATATCCCATTTATAGCTACAATTAATTTAGAGTATAAAAGAGCATGATTAATTTACAAAGCAGCAAACACTTGTAGTTTTTGTACACATGCTGATTTTACAGGGATTTATTTCCATTTGCTTGGTTCTTCTATACTCAGTTGCTTAACTTTAGGTAATGTGTTAACATTGCTCTTAGTTCAAAGCATCTGTCGCTAATTGAAATTAAACATAGCTCAGGAATCTCAACTATTCATAATTTTTTTTTTAATTTCAATAGATTCAGGCCATACAGATGGGTTTTTGTTACATGGATGAATTACATAGTGGTGAAGCCAGACCTTTTATTGTTCCCATCACCTGAATAATGTACATTGTTCCCAATAGGCAGTTTTTGATCCCTCACTCCCCTCCCACTTCCCCCTTTCTGAGTCTCCCAAGTCTGTAACACCGCTCTGCATAACCATATATACCCGTATTATTTAGTTCCTACTTATAAGTCGGTACATATGGAATTTGTTTTTCCATTCCTGAGATACTTCACTTAGGATAATGGCTTCCAGTTTCATCCAAGTTGCTATGAAAAGACATTATTTCGTTCCTTTTTATGGTTGAGTAGTACTCCATGGGATATATACATCACATTTTCTTTATCCACTCATCAGTTGATGGGCACTTAGGTTTATTCTGTATCTTTGCAATTGTGAATCGTGCTGTGATAAACATATGAATACATGTGTCTTTTTAATAAAATGACTTGATTTCCTTTGGACAGCTTCATCAAATGGTAGGTTGACTTTTTTTTATTTTTTATTTTTTAGTAACAAAATTTATTTGTAAAATAGGATTTGTTATACAAAATGGCACATAATCAAGTTATATAAACGTACAAAATTTCTTTCTGATTACAGTTCTAGTTGCAAACGATAATTAGAAAGCATTCCTGGTAGCTTCCAAATAGCTGAGATTGCGAGCATATGGAACAGAGCGCAGCAAGAGCCTGTGATCCAGAGATGTCCAAGTGAGTAGAACCTAATTTCCAAGTTCAAGACTCCCATCAGGTACTTTGGAGGGATATCTAAAATAGCTAGCTTCTGGAATGCCATCTGTTTTGATACCCATCTTCTACACTTTTGCCAATTCTAAATTCAGTTCCCAGTGTTTCTGAATGTCCAATGTCTGTGTGGCTATGAAACAGATGATATTCTGAATTTTCTTACATGATTTGCTCCCTCATGCATTTGAACAATTGGGAGTTACATAATTATATTTATTCCATTTGGAATGATATAAAAGAATACAGGGACACTGTTTGGCAACACTAGATGTTAGATATTAACTCTGGATAATTATTGTTTTAAAACAGCTACTCTCAAAATGTTGGTTTCCCAGATCTTGCTAAGACATGAGTTCTTAATTGCAGTTTTTTTAAAAATCCAGACTCTTATTACAAATATTATGAAAAATCAGAACTATTACATGAACTTTGAAAAGAAATCAAGGCATTTAGCAAATTTTAGCCTAGCTAAAGGACACCAATATTTAAAAAAAAAAATACAATTTACCTTTTGCAGCAATTTAAAGATGCAACTCTTTGAAAGGAAGCACATTAGCAAACAGCTGCTTATTAAATCCTAATGACATTAATCATATACATTTCCATAATACTGGTCTAATTCACTGTCTAAATCTGGTAGGAGACAATGCTTTCAAAAAATTCTTCCTTCATGGAATGATAAAACGCTGAGGCTTTTTTTTTTTTTTTGGTATAGAGTCTGTATTTAGTGCAATAAGTTTAAAAAATTTGCTCTGAAATATTGACATTAACAAAAATAGCTTTTTTAAAAAAATTGTAACAAAAAGGAGGTATCACATAAACAGATCATGAATTATTCTCAGCAAATTATACTTTTTTTTCTTAAAGCATTCACCGTTACAATAAGCAGATCAATGGAATATTAGCCATTCATATCTGGTAAGCTTCAGGAATAAAAAACAAACAAACAAAACAAAATAAAACAAAAACCTCAAACCCACCCCCAAACAAAAAGAACATTCACACTAGAGGATCAAGACGCTAGCCAATTCTTCAGTCAAACATTGTAGAACTTTGGATGCTCAACGAATTGCCAAGGAGAGGAGCATCTGCCAGTGTGCTTTCAGATTTTATAGCAAGCATTTAAATAAAATGGCCATTTAACCCTAAGCCACTGATGTTCCTCTAAAGCGGAAGCCCAGGCATCAGAATTTCCAATGCTTTAGATTTCATGTTTGTGTCCCTTATTTATTCCTCCCTGTATTACTAAATCTGCAAATCAATACACAGAAATTGAAAGGCTAAACTCTCTGGGTGCCCCAGCTTTCTTTCAAATCAGGCACACAAATGTGTGGAGGAAAGTCAAAAAGGAAAGAAAGACAAAAATATAAGAAAAAGGTTTGCACAAGAAAGATTATCTATCCTTTTCTTTTATACCTCCTTTCTTTTAAAGAAGCATTAGGGTAAACTATAAATACCTGAGGAGTTGGTTACCTTTTAATTTTGGCTGACAAATGTATGAACTATTATGAAAATTCCCATATTGGACCCACTTGTATGTTGCTAAAAGTAAAATGGCATGGCTTCTTTGAGTTCTTTGAGGAATCTCCATACTTTTTTCCACAGAGGTTGTGCTAATTTACCTTCCCATCAGCAGTGTAAAAGCATTCCCTTTTCACCGCATCGGTGTCAACAGCTATTGTTTTTTGATTTTTTAATAATGTCCATTCTGACCCAGATAGGGTGGTATCTCATTGTGGTTTTAATTTATAGGAAATTTGCATTTCCCTGATAATTAGTGATGTTGAGCATTTTTTCATATGTTTGATGGCCATTTGTATATCTTCTTTTGAAAAAATGTTCATATCTTTTGCCTGCTTTTTAATAATGTGATTTGGATTTTGTTTATTCTTTCTTGTTGATTTGTTTGAGATCTTTGCAGACCATGGATATTAGTCCTCTATCAGATGAATAGTTTGTGAATCTTTTCTCCCATTCTATAGGTTGTCTATTTAATCTATTGATTATTTCTTTTGCTGTGCAGAAACGTTTTTAGCTTAATTAAGTTCCTTTTATTTTTGTGTTTTCTAATATTTGCTTTTCAGTCCAACAGATTGAAATCTGTCAGATTGCCACAGATGTGAAGGAAGGAAAAGCAAACATTTCCACAGACCCTTTCTGCTGGGCTCCAAATCCCTCGGGGGTTGCATCTGAGAAGTTTTTCCGAGCCAAGCTCAAAGTGCTAGAAGTGTTGAGAAAGAGAGAATTAACCAAACTAGCAAGGCTAAGTAAATGAAAAAATAAAAAGGAAGTGGGGAGAAATGTAGTAAATGAGACATAAAAGATTGTAAAACTATGATCAAATATATAAGTGATCATGAGAAATGTATGTGGTTTAAATTCTTTTAATAAAAATAAAATTCCCAAATGAGTTAATAAAAATCAGCTATATCTTCTTTATAAAAAAGCCACAGTTTTTTTTTTAAACGAAAAAGCTATAGTTTCTATTTAAAGGTATTCCTCAAAGAAAATGTCACAGAAGAGTCAAAAATAAAGAGACAGATGATGACATACCACAACCATGTAGGTGTATTGGTCATATTTTCCATAAAGAAAAAGCTTACCACTCAGCTGCAAGGAGCGCAGATAGCTAATGATCTCCAGTGGTCACACCTTCAGGATCCATTTCAGCTTTTGAGTTGAGGCCATGCTCTTCCAGACAGCCCCCTACCAATATTTAATCAAGAAGGGGTATCAGAGTTTGATCATTTCTTCACATGAAAGACTCTACTTAGAAGCAGTCTTTGCTTCAGGGCTCCTCCATTGATTTGGCCAAGACTTGAAAAGTTCTATAATAACATGGTGATCTGAGATTCTTCCCTCTTTCCTTTCACGGGCTTTCTTCAGATCAGCATCCTGGTCTAAGGGCTTTCCCTCCCCTATCCTGCTGGCTCCCCCTTTGGTCTTTCACAGATGTCACTTCCCTCCCTCAATTAACCTTTATCACTCCTCACTCCGTCTCAGCCTCTGCACCCTGGACAACCAAACTGACATGCCTGGTCCAATCTCCACATTTTCTGATTCTAGTCTAGAGTGGATTTGGGAAATGTGTATAATTTTTTTTAATCCTCACATAATTGCAATGTTCAACCATGTTGTATTCCCATAATTGGGGAGTTTCATATAATTATTTCCTGTACCATATTATCTAACATTCATTAGCTGTCTTGAATTCTTTATTTACTATGGTGTCATTTGACATTATCAAGTTACCTGTTTTGACATTATCAAGTTAAGATGTAAGCATAATTTTGTTTTATTTTGACTTTCAGTAATATTTACACAGGTAGTCTTGGACCTAACTAACTATGAGCCTCATCCCAAACAGGGATGGATGAAGAATTAATAAAAGTTCAAGGACAAGGTTACAATGTCTATCATGGACACTATTGGGTAATATTTATATGCAGAAACTTAATAGATTAGGTTTTTTGGCCCAATAAAAAAGGTCTGATCAAAATGGCATGTGCCAAGTGCCATTATATTAGTTTTACATCAAAAATAGACTAAAAATCCTTTTAAGGATAACATCTAGGGTACCTAAAATGTCTGAAAGAAGAAAAATATATTAGTAAGACAAAATAGCTATCTTAAATATCTGAGATGGCATGACTAAAGAATGAACGAATTTGGTTTAAATTTCTATCATGATGAAAAAACTTTTAATGTTTTTCCTGCTATGGAATTAAAAGACTTATTTTTTCCATAATTTTTCATAATTAAAAATATTTTTCATGATATTAACAAATGATTAATATATGCATTCCCCATATTTTACTCCATAGAAAAATGGAGGAGAGGGTCATGTCATCCCATAGCTGTTCTCTTAGCATGTAGATCATATTTTACAGATATCCCAAGTTGTCCCCAGTGAATATTTTGCTACATATATAGTCCATAGACATTTATTATTTGATAAGTACATCACAACAAAATATAAGTTACAAAAATACACAGTTGCAATTTATCACATCTTCAGAAATGTTAGGCATGTAAGTACCAACACCTCTATAGGGATATAATGAGGTCAGAAAAAGCTAACATCCTTACACATGCATTCACTCTCTTGCAAACATAACAAGAAATATGAATTAATTTTATTAAATAATATAATTCTTATTATAATCTTATATTAGCTAACCAGTTGATTAAAAAATGAAAACTATGAACTGGCAAAGTGGAAATCTTGCACATATTAAAATAAGAGTATAGGGAAAGACACATTCAAACAATGTTAGAGGGAATGTAAATTGACGCAATTTGACGTATCCATGAATAATAAAAATGCACAAACCCTTTACCTGGCAATTTCATTCAAAATTATCTTACAGATATACTTAAACAAATAGAAAGAGATATATCTACAGCAAACATTCTATGTGCTATTGTTTATACTACAAACAAAACTTAAAACAATCTAAATGTCCATTACTAGGGTTGTACAGTTATAACTTTACAATGGAATTTTATGTAACCATTAAAAAGAATGACATAGCACTGCTTGTGCTGACATGCGAATATCTCCAAGACTTATATTATCAGCTTTTTGTAAGAATACGACAGCATTACAGTATGTTCCCATTGGTTTCTTGACAAGGATATGTGTGTGTATATGTAAATAGATATATACATGTAAGTGTACACATATACTAGAGGCATATAGACATATCATATGTACATAAAAATTTTCTGAAAGGAAACAGAAGAGACTATTGATGATTGTTCCTTCTGTAGAGTTATTTCTTCAGGAAACTCAGTTTTCATTATTTACTGTATTGTGCAATTTGAATATTTTGTCATGAGCATGTGTTTTCTTTGTAATGATAGCATTAGTTCTTCATGGAACTAGCTGGTAACAGCTAAGAATTTAAAATTCTAATTATACAAGGATATGAATGCAAATCCATTAGAATGGCTTTGTCTTCTAAGAGCCTTTAAGAAACAAATCCAAAACAAATCTTCCATTCTATAACTGTACGAAAATCAAAAGGGTAATTGTAATATATCTTGGTTTATTTTTCATGGTGTTAGATTCCAATAACTCATAAAGTATGGAGGCCCATATCATCAATTTGTAATGCCTGAGACGTCTTCACCTTGTTTATAGTATCATAGAGTGGATTGCTCTTTTCTGAGTAACTGACATAGGACTTCATTACATCTTAAGAAAGAATTTGAAATCAGATCAGTTCAAAAAGGCCAGAAATCATTATAGAAACTACCTGTGTGTTGCTAACAGGTGCCCACAGCTTTGATATCTACTAAGAGCGCTTATGTTTGTGTCTCTGGACTTACATCAACTTAAGAGCAAGGCTTTCTTCTAATATTTTATGTAAAAATATTGTTGATCACTTAAGTCTCTGTGTGAGATAATGCTTGTGTGAAAGTAGAAATGGAGATAAATGTAGTGATATGAAAATAATTTCAAATGAGAGAGTTTAAGATTTGGTAAAGTACTGGTTATAAGATATTAAGGAGAAGGATATGTTTTAAGCTGGGTAAGAGGGAAATGATGATGGTATTGAAAAAGAAAAGTCAGGAATTAGAGATGCTTTCATGCATTCCATTTCTCCCAACATTACAGTCTAAAGAAGGCTAACATCATGTCCATTAAAATGCAGTTCATGAAATGAAAACGTGGATCTAGGATGATGTATAAATGCTACTTGTTAGATAATAAAATAAACTACTAGCATTATAAAATCAGAATTATTTTCATTTTTCAACTGAAACACTAATATTGATACAAATTACAAATTACGTTACCAGATTTCAGATTATGTGACTTAAAAGTTTGTAAATATTCTTTTTTATCTTATCTTACCTCCTCAACAACTGGAGTAGCTTCTGTTTTATTCAATTTACATTCTATAGAAACATAAAATAAGTTGGAGTGAATGGAGAAAACATCATTGTTTAGATTGAAAATAGAAAAAAAAAACCCAGTATACTATTGACAATTGTGGTTCATTTTCGTAGCAGCCATAATAAGTCAGAAAGAAACCATCAGAAATGAGGGAAGAATACTGCCTGTGGTTAATACACCTAAATAAGAAAATTCTGGATTTGGGAAAAGGAAGTAAAATTATGCAATAGGAGCTTGATGCGATAGAATATATGTGACACCTCTTCTTTGGTACATGAAAGGAAGTATAATTATTTTCCCAAATAAAAAAAATTATCATGCACTGTCTCTCCCAAGAGCCTGCCCTACGTGGCCTAATTCACCATGCTTGCATGCCTGAGCAGCCCAGCCAAATCCCTCTCACCATACAAAGCAGTCCAAGTCTTATACTCTCAGGATACTTTTTTTGACTATGGGAGATTTGACGTTAACAACCTAATTTACCCAGTCAGTCAATTCCATATTTCTGACTCCTCTCTAGCCCAATAAAGTTGTAGAAGAAAAAACATTCATCAGTCAATACCTGCAGCCACTGATTTTCAAAAAAACCAAAAGGATCCCACAATGATCAAAATCAAAATAATGAGGATAATAACAATACAGAGAATATTTAATTTTGCTAATGTTTTGGAACCTATAAACACAAAAACATAGGGTTTAAATGTGATGTATACAAACAATGAAGTATTACTCGGTGCTAAAAACAAATGAACTATCAAGTCATAAAAAGACATGGGGAAACCATAAACGCATTTTACTAAGAGATAGAAGCCAATTTGAAAAAGGTATGTACTGTATGATTCCAACCATAAAACATTATGGAAAAGGCAAAACCAGGGAAACAGATCACTGGTTGCCAGGAGTCGAGTGGGAGGGAGGGATGAATAGAGAGAAGACAGAGGATTTTTAGTGCAGTGATACTATGCTGCATGACAGCATAATGGTGGATACATGTCATTACACATGTCCAAACCCATAGAATGTATTAATAAAACAGCAAGAGTGAAGCCTAACATAAACTATGGTTTTGGGTGCTAATGATGTGTAGGTTGACCAATTGTAACCAATGTAGCACTGTGCTGTAGGGTGTCCTTACTCAGTACGGGAGATTATGCTTGCGTAGAGGCAGGGGTTATATGGGAACTTTTTATATTTTCCACTCAATTTTGCAATGAAGTTAAAACTGTTTTAAAAATAAAAATAAATTATATATATATACAGTTCAATGATGTCTCACATTACAAGAAAGTCCTTTCTGTAATTTTATTTGAAACACTTCTTTGCTGACAATTATTAATTAATTATCGATAATTCTAAAAATTGCTATAATTAAATTGCTTTAATAATTCAAACTTTAGAGTTCCCAGCAAGACATCACCCTATGCCTGAGTTTTATTGCTTTAAGGATTCATGAATAGTAAATTCCTATAGGAGAGATGTGGAATTTAGATCTCCTTGTTACAGCAGGAGCAGAGTGTGTCTCACCTCCAACATTCGGAAATAGTAAGTGTAAAGAAGATAGTTGGAAAAATAACCTGAATCTTGAAGTCACCTTTCTGCCAGGGCATTCAGAGGAAAATGAATCAATGGTGGCAACTTTATTTATTAGCTGCTGACAGCAGTATAAAGTATAAAAATCTGACAAACACACAAGTCAACAAAGGCATTGCCAGCTCTGAGGGTTTAAAACTTGCTCCTGGTATTCTGAGAATGTGGCTCAAGAGCAGGAGAAGGAGGTGAGGCACTGGCTGAGCAAGCTGGCACCTGGTCTTTCCATTTTCCATGCATGGTGGATGTTTTTAAATATTGGCTTTTGCAGTACTTTATTGGAAAAATAAAGTTTGGCTTTATTGTTAAAAACAGCAACACTTTTGGAAATTCAGACTAATGAGCTCTCTCATTAGAGGTGCACTGGCAGAACATACACACCCACTGTGAAGGGAAGACAGAGATCGATCCTGCCCTACATGGGAGTTTGGATGAGAAAACTCTTTCAAGAAAGAGAGTCTAAATATGACACCATAATGTAATACTGGATGGTGGGATTTCATACATAATAAAGGCACAATTACTCTTGTCTGTAAATATTGCTAAACTCTTTTTTAAAGAAACAAATATCACTTAAACAATGGATATTGGAAACTGGTTGTTTCAATACGTGGATTTTCCTCTTCTCCCTTCTTGTAACTTCCTAAAGTGTTAGTAAAGAAATTTTTTAAAGGGTAGATCTGTAAAGACAAAGATAACAAGGGATGAAGGGAAGAACAGATCAAATATTTCAACCTGTTCTTAACTAAAAAATTAACGAAAGAATGGCAAATGATTTACACGGTAGAATAAGTCAAAGCCTCAGTGCTCACAAACTCCGGAAAGGCTCTGGAGTAGGAAACATCAAATAAAGATAAAGGGGTGTGGGGGGCAGGGTGGAAGTGTGGGGCTAAAGGTCAGGAGCTTCTCTGAAAATTTGTCTTGAGAACAGGCAGGTTGCCAAATGCCCTGCTCGACTCTGTGCAGCACACTTTCCCCAACCGGCAGAAAAAAGGGAGATCGAACTAGAGAAGATGAACTGGAGAGACTCCAGAGTCAAGCACCCAGACATCATGGGGGGATCAGGATGAAGTGTAAGACTGAAGAGAGGTATT